>JAKSZP010014686.1:0-130221 GCA_022478985.1 Massospora cicadina
CTGACCGCGTGACATGGAGTGAGGTGCAACGTACACCGTGATTGGGAAAATTTTGTGTACATCTTCACAAAATTTTTCCCATAAGGCCATTTTTTGGATGTCCAGATACATGCGGACTCCAAACTCCACCGATGAAAGTGGTTGGGAGTGTGGCGTGTTGATGTACTGGTTGCATCATGCTTGCCATGCGAGTATCTCTGGGGAAATTGTGACCGCCAGTTTTTTAAGGTTTTTGTCTATTCTGCCAGATTCTCCGGGGCGTTTTCAAATGTTGGAGGCCATGGGCCTTCCACCTGCTCCTCTTACCTTGCTTGCCCAACTGCTCCCTGACATGGGCGCAGACTAATCTCCTCTGTGAGATTATCAAACTAGTTTCAGTCTTGAATTGAATAGGTTGCAAAAGTGTTTGCAACGAGAAAGAAAAGTTTTAAAGGTATGGTCCATGGAATTTTTAGACGTTAAATTCAGGTCAGTCCTGAACAATTTTGTATACAAGTTAGATGATTGTGTTCCCAATAATCAGGACCAATTGCTGAGATATGATGCATATGAAATCAGCCATAATACGTGAGCATATTTGGCCCAAGCGCTTTGATAAAATACTTGATCAAATTGACACTGAGATATTCAGCCTGAACTATTTAATTGCAATAGGCTTTGAGGTGAGAATATAGCTGTTAGCTCAAGATTTGAAAGGGTAATTGACCAATCTGATGATTTTCAAAAGTTTATTTTTGAGTTGACCACCAGAATAAGACATTTCCCCCCTCTTGACAAACATAAGCCCCAAGATTCCTGATTAGCCTATGTTGGTCTGTTACATCATCTCAAATGCCCGGTGAGCAAGGAGTTGGGTTTTCTATTTAGAGACTTCAGCCTGAACACCCAATACTTTTAAAGTATGATCCTCTTATTTTTAATTTTGGCCTGAATGCCCATCGGGTCTTAGTTGGATCCTCACCCCTACCTCAAGTGCAAACTAAAGTATTAAGTAGAACAAAACTATTATACAGAAACTTTTCTCTCTCATTGCAATCACTTTTGCAACTTATTCAATTCAAGTCTGAATCTAGTTTGATAATCTCACAGAGGAGATTAGTCTGCGCCCATGTCAGGGAGCAGTTGGGCAAGTAAGGTAAGAGGATCAGGTGATAGGCCCGCGGCCTCAAACATTCAAAAAAGCCCCGGAGAAACTGGCGGAATAGAAAAAAATTTAAAAAAACTGGTGGTCACTATTTCCCCAGAAATCCTCACTTGGCAAGCGCGATGGAACCAGTACATCAACATGCCGCACTCCCAGCCACTCTCGTCAGTGGAATATGGAGTCTGTGTGTTTTTGGACATCCAACAAACAGCTCTATGGGAAAAATTTTGTGGGGATGTGCACACTTTTTTCCAGACTGCAGTATATGTTGCACCTCACTCCATGTCACGCAGTTGGCTGGACCTCAGTTTCAAAAACAAGGAGGCAGCAGACAAAGCTGCTGCAGTGCGCGTAGTGATCAACCTCCCTAAAGGGCAATGGGTCATCGAAACCAAACACACCAGATGGACAAAATCCAACCAAATTTTCCTCACGTTTGACTTTTTGCCTACTACGGTAAAAACGTGCCATTTGGAGCAACACCTGAAAGATGGTCTCACCATTTATGGCGAAATACAATCTTTTGAGATGCAATGCTTTACGCTGATGCCACACCTGTGCACTGGCAAAGCCATCGCAGTTCTGACCCCAACTGAGGAGATTGCAAAGGACCTAACCCAGATCCCACACTCCACATAGTTCAATATTGAAGGGCATACAACCCACCCATTCTGGGTGACTGTGGACAGCTCGCCCCCCATCTGCACCCACTGTGACACGTTCAGCCATAAGGCGCACGCATGCCCCATCAAGGAGGGCGTCACACTCCAAGAGCACCCCTCAGTGGCCATGGCCAGAAGAGAGGCGCACTACAGACCAACTGCAAGCACCAAAGAGGCTTTCCCGTGGGGAGCACAAGGCTGCACCTACTGGTAAAACCTATTTCCCTGCAAGAGTGGAAGAAGGCCAAGCAGGCCCACAGGGCCGCGGCCAAGGAAGCGGCCAAAGTCACCACTGCTATCCCACACTTCCAATGCCAGGAGGATATTAAAATTTTCATGGCAGAAGAAACTTGGGAATCCATCAACCAATCAGATTGGGAAGCCCATGCGATTGGGCCACCCAATCTGAGGATCTGATGGGTGACTCGATTTCACCTAATCTTTGCAACCAAGCTCCAGTCAAAACCAACTTGGTTTCCAACCTACCTGAAAATTTTTTTTGACCCACTCGATGGTGCACCAAACTCATCCTCACCATAAAAAATTTGTAAGACGTCAGGGAAACAAAAAGTGAAGGCAAAAGCCAACGCGAACCTTTCTGCTAAAATCAACAAAACTACCAATAGTGTTGCTGCAAACACCCGCGCTGCTGTAAAGGCCCATGGGGATCTAGAGGAGGCTGGTGAGCCTGGGTGCCCACCCCCTCGCACCTAAGGTGTGATGGGGGAAACCTTCACTTTAGGGACATTGAATATCGCTAGACTAAGGCCTCGCTGTCCCAGGCTAAAAAACTGAGTTTTTTACAAAAAAATTTACCCGTGGATATCCTGGCCATCCAGGAGTCCCACTGTTCACGAGGTTCCAAGGATGCTTTAAAAACCATGCTCCTCTCATCCCTATTCTTTTGGTCAGAGCATTGTGGGGTGCTAGTTCAGAAAAACAATTTTTTCAAATTTTTATTGTTGGAATCCTTCCTCAATGGCTGAGTCCTCGTTGTCACTTTCTCATGGGCTGACATGGCACATGCTATCATCAACATCTATGCCCCAACATGTGCATGAGAACATCAATAAGTTTCTCATTGGTTAAATCCCTCCCATTACCCCCAGACCCTTTCATAGTCAGTAATATGAACTGTTGGCTAAACACACTAACGGACCATTGGCCTTTCTCCTCCCACGCCCCCCAGGGTCACTTAGAACTTCACGTTCTAAAGGCCACCCTTGGGTTAATGGATGCAATGCTGCAGTGAGCCCCGCTGCTCAAAAACATGATGTGACCTCACGTCCACAACAGCCAATTAAGGTCCATGACCCTCATAGACCTTATCCTTATGCCGGCAGAATTCCAACCCCACATTTCCCACTTTAAAACAACAAAAATTGAATTCTCTGACCACCAGCTGGTCTCGATAACCTACCACCTACCTGTCACAGTGGCTAAGGCCCCACATTGGTGCAAACTCCGCCTTCCCAAACTTGCGTCGCCAGGATTTTCCACTTGAGTGGAATCAGCAACTTTGGCAAAAGAGTATGTTACACAATTTTGCGCGGACCCCATTTCCACATGGGCAGCCTTCAAAGAGTATACCATCCGCCACTCTTGCCACCTCTCCTCCCAACGCTCATGAGCCACATCGGCTATCATCTCGCGCACTCTAGCAGAGTTATCACACCTGGAGTCCAACATCCCAGCCACAGGATACAGCCCTGCATGGGGTCGGAAGTGGGCGGAGGCAGACGCCCACCTCAACGCGCTCAAAAGGCAACACAAACATTGGGTCTGTGTTCAGTACAGGGCCAAACGCATTACAGAGGGTGACAAGTGCACCGCATATTTTTTTAAAATTTTTTTTGCACCGCGCTAGAGCGTGGCCTGCACACAGGTGCAAAGATCAAATGATTCCATTGCGGATACGCCAGCTGAAGTGGCAATTAAACATAGAAGTATTACTCTGAGTTATACCTATCTGATCCAATTCAGCCAGCCAAAGTGGCAAAATTTCTCGACTGAACCCACATCCATACCATTTCCTGATACCCAGAAATAATGAAATTGATTACTCCAAATGAATTATGGACAGCCATCCGCGGTGCACCAAACCAGAAATGCCCAGGCCCAGATGGCATTCCATATGAATTATATAAAAAGTAATTCAAATTTATATCCACACTACTGCTTGCCTCACTTAACCAGAGCCTTCTGGAAATGCGCCTCCTACCAGGAGGACAAGAGGCCTTCACTGTCACACTCTTCAAGAAAGGGGACAAGCTAGACTTAGCCAACTGGCGCCCCATTTCTTTAACTAACATGGATACAAAAATTTTAACTAAAATCATGGCTAACCATTTAGGGATTGTAACATCTGCCACCATCTCCCCAGAACAATTTGATTTCATACCGAGAAGGTTGATTTGGGACAACATGCACTCTGTGGCTAACGCATGCCAGTCCACAGCCTCTGGGGCACTTGTATTCTTGGACCAACAGAAGGCCTATGATAGAGTAAACTGGGAAAACCTCAGGGCCTGCCTCCATCAATTCTGCTTACCCCCTCACTTCATCAACTGGGTGATGCTGCTCACGGAATCTGCAACAATGACAGTACGTGGCCCTGGCTTCCTAACGGAAGTAGTCCGCCCTCAAAGGGGCTTGCGACAAGGAGACCCTCTTAGCTCACTCTTATACAACTTCAGCCTTGATCAACTACTTTGAAACGTGAATGCCCACTCACTGGGGTCCATGTGCCAGGCCAAGCCCCAGTCAAGATGATGGCGTTTACAGATGACTGTGTGGTTGGGGTGTCTAATAATAAAGATACACGCGCACTTGAAGCTCTCATCCAGGAGTATTCCCGGGTAATTAATGCTGCACTGAATGCCTCCAAAACTGAAATCATCCTCCTTGGTCGGTATCAAACCTGCTGGGCCCTAGCAACCAGTGCCCAGAACGGCCCATCTGCTCGCACATGTGCTCGCCCTCCCAGCTCACCTCACACCGCCCCACTGGTGCTCCCCTTCGCGCCACGCCCTACCATAGGGCCTGTCCGCCATCTGGGTGTGTGGATGGAGGCAGGCGGGTATGCATCAGCAGTAATGGAGAGTCATATTCTAGACAACGTGACAAAGTGCATCGCTTCCCTCAGAGCCCACCCTACTTCCCTTACAGGCAGGGTTGTTTTAGCCCACTCTATGCTCCTCTCCAAAGTCTGGTTTGGAGCCCACGCCATCCCCTTCTCCCCAAGATTTTTCAAATTCTTGTATGCCCTGCTGCAAGGATGGATTTGGTCAGGCCGCCCACCACCAGTACGGCTAGAGGTCATGTTTGGCCCTCATCATCATGGTGGCATGGGCCTGCTTGACTTCAAAGCCCATGCTGCCAAGATCCTGGGCACCTGGATTGCGGCCATAACCGCCCCTCCGCTCCCCTCCCAACACTAATCCCGCGCGGCCCACTTCAACTTCTCCCGCGCCTTGGGCCTCAACAATCCATTGAAACCTCACTCCCTGATGAAATCCTGGCTTCACACCCATTGGCCACAGGTCCTCACGGTACTAAAACCCACTACAAACGAATCCTCCTCTCCATGTGGAGCGGTGAGTGGAGAATTAATATTAGCGGACACACAGCCCAGAGAGGCCGCCCCTCTCCTCATTTCACACAAGAGATACAGGGGCTACCCATCTAAGATGGCGTGATCCCTACACGACCCCATGTCCTATCCAGGGTGGACTACCTGGACATGATGGACATCCCTTACTCCATTGAGACCCAAAAAATATCTGGAAATTTGTACACCATCCTATGTTGCAACCTCAAGTCCGCTCCCATGTATGGCGCTGCCTGAGGCGGGTGTACCATATAGCTGAGCGCTCTAACGCTTTACACTCATCCTGCGTTGTGTGTGGCCAGTATGGAACGCTGTTCCACCGCCTGGATAAGTGTCCTACCTCTAAAGTGATATGGCGCGAAGTTCAACGTCTGTTGGTCCAGGATTAAACACATCCCTTCAGTCTGTCAAGAGATATGTTTGCTTTATCAATGGCCTCCCCCCTTTCACCCACCCTCCGTGCTCTGGTGGTTGCAATCGCCATGTGGACTATCCACATGATTGTCTTGGATACCATCGCAGGCTCCACCCCCACCCTTTCAGAAGCTGTCCACAGATTTTGGTCTCATTTGGTGGACCACTTCCAGGTGTGGATGTTTGGATACCTCCCACCATGTCGCTGACAGCTGGTCTCCTCCTGGTCCCCATTTGGTTTATCAAATCAGACCCTTTCCTCCACACGTGTTTAATTGTGACTACGGCCCCTTCACACGTTTCCTCCCCCTCCCCATAAGTGGCGTTCCCGCTGGCAACAAGAGATAGCATCGCTTCTCTGGGGTGCCTTCCCTGTTACTAAGTTTTGTCTCTTTCAGGTCAAATTCAAAAGTGTCCGTCCCATGGTCAGCCTTCCTTGCAATAAATTTAAATTTAAAAACAAAACTATTATACAGGTATTTTTTGTTTTTGTTTTTGTGTTTTTTTTCAACTTTTTCTTTTCTTAATAATCCCGCTTATTAAAACTTCTTAGGAACTTTGCATGGACTCAGTTGTATATATGGTCAGTCCTAATATCCTTGATTGTGTATATGAACTTATATGTTTTCTCAATCACTTGGAATGGCCTGACCCAGATGTTATATAACTTTTGCAATCAGCCTGATCCGTGGGTGTTGCAAAATAGACTTCATTGTTAACTTCAAATTCGGCTAGTGTGTAGAAATTCTTTAAGTTTTTTTGTTGTCAGGCCTTTTTAGCAGCAAAACTGTTGTCAAAGGCTTGAGCTTGTAGTTTGATTAAAGAGTCTGCAAGCTTCTTGACGTACTTAGGATAAGTGTTTTTGCCAGGACCCTCTAGGGCCAAATATATCAGCGTTGGTAGGGCCAGGTGTCTACCATATAATACTTGATGCGGAGACATGCTGGTTGATGTATGGTAGGAGATATTGTAGGTAAAGACTGCCAAACTTAGATAAGTACTCCGTTTGGATGGTTTGGCTGAAGTTAATTTCTGGATGATGTTTACCAATGTCCCATTTGCGCGCTCAAAAGTCCCATTAGTTTCAGGATGATAGGGGGCAGAAAGCACACCTCGTACTCCCTTTAGTTGGTTGAGCTTGGCAATGTCATGGGAACGGCAGAAGATATTAGACCAGCCTGCCAGTCAAAATGCGTAAGCATCCAAAAAGCAAGCCAGAATGCCAGAGGCATTGCCAACTGAACAACGTTGTATGGAGCCAGGCATTGGGAAATGATGAATCATTGGTGTAAGACAATAGTGATCATAATCCCAAGAAAAAACCAAATTGAGCCTGCCCCAGACCCTGGAGGTTTTGCTGCAGGGGGCGGAGCCACAGAAATAGTTTCAAAAAGTTCACCAGTATACAGGGCGGATTTTACTGAGGAGACAAGGGGGCAGATCCTTGATTGAAGATGGTGGACATAAGGCCACAAAATCCTAGTATATTGTTGACGGAAATTAATAATGACAGGGTTAAATTGCCAGAAGTATCTAGATCACTTAATCCAATCTAGAACAGTGGGAGCCATAGTGACCATGAGTACTGGTAGAGCCTAACCAGTATATGGACTGACAAGCCACCAGGGAAAAGCCATCGGGAATGCAGCTAGAAGGAAATCTAATAGATTGATTTTTTTTGGTTTTTCTAGAAAAATTTTATTGCAAAGGAAAAAGCAGAAAATTGACCAACAATTTTCTCAGTGTTATGCAACTGATTAGATAGTAGTAAATTAAAGCAGGGACAAGCCAGTATTAGGACCCTCAATTTTGACCTAACTGGTGAATAATTCAGGAATGGAGCAGATAGTTTTACTGGGAACCAACATTGAAGAATTTGGCAGCAGGCCAAGTTGCTGTCAGTTCAACCTCAAACGTCTGAACTGAGGCTTAGCTACGTTTCCAATAGTTGGCGCGATGGCATTTGGCCCAACAAGCAGCGGGAATCCCCCAAGGCCATCCCACATAGGGGTGGTCCCATTTGGTTGGGAACAGGTTCAGGACACCCAACCTGCCCATGCCCAGTCGCTGGGCCATTCATTTTTTCAAAAGCGTTGCATTGGCTTCAATGCCCAATTTGCTGGAAGGGAGCTTCAAACCCTCATCGATGGTTCCCAATGCTGTTACCTGCCCGTTGGGGATGATCCCTGACAATTTTGGGAGGGGGGTGATTTTTACTATTTTAGTGTTAGCAAAATCAAAAATGTTGGTGATTCTGGTCAATAGATCAGTATTCATCCCTTTTTGACCATTTGGAATCTGAACACCGGGCTGATTACCACTCAATTTTGTACCAATCAATTTCATAGCAGCAAACTCAGCGCAGATTTCACTAATTTCCTGTAACAGTTCTGCCAAGGTAAGTGTGGGTACTGGGGGAGGGATATAAAGTGGAATAGCTGTTACCCAGCGCTTGTCTATCATGTGGGCGAGATTGCCATGAGTAACGAGGGGTACAGCCATCCTCTTTGGTACCTTCTTACTTGGGAATGGGAAATGGCCCAATCAACGCTCAGGGGACGTTCCCTGGGACTTACATTACCCTTTCCTTTTTCCAAAGGATAAACACCACCACCAGGAAACTGCAAGAGAGTCACATTCTTGTGCGCCTTGGGTAACTTAATTGCCATAACTGTCACGACTTTTTTTGGGGCGGGGGCGGGGAGCTTTGGGGTGGGATTCATGGAATGCTTTGACCAGTTCCAAACAGTTTACACAATTGCGCGCCTTGACCCAACTGTTCTCATATGCCGGATACTCTTTCCAAGCCACAAGATATTGTACAGACCATCAAAATTTATGGAGTGCCTGGATATTTTCACCTTGGCCCCTTCCTCATTCTCAATGATGATCAGTTCAGATTCCTTGGGAACCATACCCTTGAAGGGCGACAGCTGGGAAACACGGAAGATGGGGTGCTGTTTCCAATTAGCAGGGAGCTTCAACAAAACGCACTGTTACCCAGGACCTCCTCCACCAAATGGGGGCCTAAGCGTTTAATAGCAAACTTATGGGAAGGGGCTTGAATTCTTAAATGATGGGTATTGAGAATAACATAGGAGACCACAGTGAGATTGTGACCTGGGAGCCGCTTGCAATCCATGAACCACTTGTAGTTGTCAATGGCTTTAGTGAGGTGTTCCCTCACTAAGGATTGAGTCAACTTGATATGTTCAGAATGGTCCACGGCAGCTTGGATCTTGGGCTACAAGCAGGGTCTGACTAAAAATGAAGGGTTATAACCCAACGTTGCTTTGTAGGGAGAAAACCCCGTGGATGCATGAGTCCCATTATTATAAGCAAATTGAGTGAGGGGAAGATTGTTGGCCCAGGTGTCCTGTGCAGCTGCAGCATAGCAACACAGGTACTGTTCAAGGACTTCGTTAACTCGCTCAGTCTGTCCATCAGACTGGGGATGATACGCAGTGGAATGACAGGGGGATATTTTTAGGATAGATAGTAGTTCACTCCAAAACAGTGTTGCGAACTGGGGACCACGGTCACTGATGATCTCTTGTGGGAGACCAAACATCGAGAACACATGGTGTATAAAAAGGAAGGTGGTTTCCTCCGATGTAACCATGGAAGTACAAGGTATAAAGGGGGAAAATTTAGTGAAGCAATCCACCACTATTATCATTGCTGTGAACCTATTAGAAAAGGGAAGTTTAATAATAAAATCCATGGACACTGATGTCCATGGACCCTCCGCCTGCTGTAAGGGGTGTAAAAGACCATTTATACCGGAGCAGTCTAACTTGGCCCTAGTACAAGTAATGCAATCAGCAATTCAGGCTGGAACTTCTTTTGTCAAACCTGCCCAATTGAAGGTCCTCTTAATCAAGTTGATGCATTTCTAGTTGCCAGGATGACCAAATGTGGGGGGCTCATGATGTGCGTGGAATATCTCAGTTCTGAAGGAGGGGGAACCCAGATGTGAGACTGAAAATAAATGAGCCCCACCTCCAAGGAGTATAGGGAGTGTCTATGATTCTGGTGAGCCAACTGCTCAACCAACTCCACGCCCTCAGGGCAGGTCATTTTACTGGCTAAGATCTGAGCAACTAGCGGGGCGTCAGGAGCCAGAGCAACAGATGAAATGACAGGGGTGACAATTGACAGGAATTGGGCAGCAGGAATCATGGTAACAAGATCCACTTCCTCTGGGTCCGAGGAACAGTGGGTGGGGCTGCAGCTGAGGAAATTGGGAAGTACATTGAGCGCACCTTTTATGAATTCATATTTGAAGTTAAAACTGCACAGGTCCTGATAGGTTCAGGCTTGCCAATGTACCAATTTTGGGGTTTACAAAAGTACAAGGGAGCCTGGTGGTCCATGTGGACCATCAACTCATGTTGAGCACCCTATAACAGATACCTCCAATGAGTTAATGCCCATGCAATGGCAGCCAACTTCTTGTCATAAATGGCTCAAGGCTGCTCCGTAGAGGTGAACTTCCAGGAAAATAGGTGACCAGGTGTCCCAAGCCATTGTGCTCCTGGAGCAACACCGCCCCCACTGCTACTGATTAGGCGTCACATGCAATTATATACAGCTTGGTGGGATCAGCATGTTTCAAAATGGGAGGGGACATGAACACTTCTTTAATTAATTCGAACGCCTGTTGGCACTTGGGAGATCAGCAAAATGTTACGTTTTTCCCTGTAAGGGGGTGGAGCGGAGCAGCAAGCTGGGAAAGTTCTGGGAATTTTTTTAAGAAAATGATGGTTCCCGAGAAACTCCATAGTTGTTTCTGGGTAGTTGGGGTTGGCCATTCTCAGATAGCAACAACTTATTGGGAGGGATTGTATACCCATCTTTAAGGATGAGGTTCCTGAGGAAGGTAACCTCCTCCTTATAGAACTCGCACTTGGAAGGATTGACAAACAAGCCTGCCTTATGCAAAGCAGCCACGACCACTTCCAAGTCAATAGCATGTTGTTCAGGAGTCAAGGAGTGAACCAGAATGTCGTCAATATATGTAACTGCGCAGGTAAACCAGATGTCACCCAGTACATTATTGATCATACATTGAAACATAGCGGGAGCATTCTTCAGTCCAAAGGGCATCACGCGGAATTGGAAAATGCCACGTTTTGTCCAGATTGCTGTTAACCATTTTTGACCTTTCATTATCCAGATTTGGTTAAAAGCGTTCACTAGATCCAGCTTAGAGAACACATGGGATTTGGTGATTGCCTGGCTGATCGTCTGATCTAGAGGCAGGGGGTAGATATCAGAAACCGTTAATTTGTTTAAGTGGCCATAATCCACACAAGGATGGAGAGAAAAATCTGCTTTTTTTGGCGAAGATGATGGGGGATGCAACTGGCGAGGTCTCCTTGAACAGCACTCTTTTTCCAGCATATTGTCCAACCAAGTGTTGAGCGCAATCTCTTCCTCCGCTGTATGGGGATACAACGGACAGTTGATATTCATCAACTCCAAGGTCGTTCAAAATCCACAGTTGAACCTAGTGTGGGGGCAGAAAATCCACCTTTTCTGAGTCAAAGATACTTTGTAAGTGCACTAAGATTTCAGAAAAATTGGCCAGTATGCCTGCAGGAATGATGAGGGAAGTAATAGAACTTCAGCCTTGGGCTTTCTTAAGAGTGTCAATCAGAGGGAAATCACCCTCCAGTTGATCATTGACAAACGACAACATAATACTTCAGGTGAATCTTGACATGTTGTCAGTGCCACCATCCCAATACTAAAATCACCGGAAACACCAAGTTTGGCATAGCAGAAAAATGATCGCAGAAGCTAAACTGGTAGATTAAAAAAGTACTGGCCGGCAGACAACATACAAGGTCTGGGAGGCAGATGAAGCCGCCTCACCAAGGGACCCGCATATATGCCCAGTTCTAATTGGTGGGCCAACTTGACACTCATGAAGTTGCCCACAGCCCCGGTCTCCACCAGGGCCTCAAAGGAGACATGGTGAGAACCAACACTGATCTTCATAGGCAATAAGAAATAAGCGAAGTTTTTTTTATTGGAAGATTAAACCATTTCTGTTGTGACTGAAGAAATAACTGGCAAATTGGGGGTAAGATTGGGGGCTTTTGCAGGAGCAAAAATTGGGAGTACAAGGGCGGGGGAACCGAGTTTCTCCATCTGAGCTTTCACAAATTCATTTATAGGTGAATCTGTATCAGCCAACTCAGACACAGGAGTTGCAACAGGATCAGCAACTGGGTCCATCGCTAGTTTGAAGATAGACACTTCATCCATGTCGTTGTTGAAAAATTTCCATCATAAAATTTCCCTTCTGATGGTGGGAAGCATGGTGGGATAAGCATTGATAGTAGTTATGGTGGCACATATTTGATCTATTGTTCCTTGTACGGTGGAACAAGCCTCATGATGATTGGAAACTGAATCCAAACCTGATCTAAAGACTGCCTGAAGCATATCATTAGAGAGTCCTAGCAAGGGAGCCAGCTCACGGAAGGTAGTGACCAAAGAAGCCAAGCTAGGGGCTTCGGCCATAGTTTAGAGAAATCTGAATAGGTGGTCCAAGCATGACACAGGGGTTTCAAGGCAGCCGACACAACAGCCATCAGTGGAGTGGGGTTGTAAGGAGAGTGTCTATTACTCTCCCATTCCCAGCGTGGTAGTTCACGGCACACAAGGCCCACATCAGGGAACTAGTCATTAGGGCCAAAACTATTAGAGCCCAGCAGAAGGTGCTGGAGCAATAACAGCTTAGGCAGAAAAAAGAGAGATTTATGATAAAAACGCCAATCAAAGTGGCGTGGTGCACATAATGGAAAGGGTTAAGCGACCCAGGTTGGAGGGAACCTGGGCAAACAAATGGTGCATGAGTTGAGAGCTGCAAGGTCCTTGCAATGGCAAGGGTAATGGAACGCGAGACCTCCTCAAAGAGGTTTGCGCACTAAAGTGAATGGAATATCATAAAAAATGGAAAAATAACATAAAGGGGGAAAAGTTTATTTGTGAAGTCAACCCACAAGGAATGTTGGTTGGGGAAAGTGTATTTGAGCTTGGATGGGGAAATTGGGGTTATGCCACAGTGGGCACAAGCAGTGACTCACCAATAGGGCGATACTTTTATCTGAGTTACTAAAATAGGCTGAAATTGAGTTCACTCAAGTTATCGACTGAAGTTGGATTTGTACAAGCGTTATTTTGTAGGAGGAACGGGTTTCAAAACCCCATTCCTCAACTAACTGAACCAAACCATCCACCTTAATTTGGTAAATAGTTCGTTTTAACGCTTGAGCTGCCATCAGGGGCTGGGCACTTGGCACCCCACTAGGACCAATCTGGGAATATTTTGCCCTTACCCAACGCTAGTCTAGGGTGTGCATCAGCTCTGGGAGGCCCTGTAGCTTCACCTTTTGGGCCTCTAAGCGCCCAGCCTTGTCTTTGGGGTTGATCCCCACTATGATGTCATGTGTACATGACATTACCCTCTCCTCCCATCGGGCTCAACCCCCCTCCAGGGGCTTGCACTAGGGAAAAGTTCTTGTGGGCAGGGGCCAACTTCATGGCAGCGATAGACGGTTTGGGTTGGGAACTGGCAGCATGGGAAAACGCTTGTGGAAGGCGTCAATTAGATCTTTGGCATGCACACAGTCGCGCGCTGGTACCCAACTGTTTTTGGCAGCGTCAAAGCCCTTCCAGGACACCAGGTATTTGAGTCTTCTTTTAACACGGCGTGAGGCAAATATCTCTTCCACCTTCCACTCTGGCGCCCCATCCGCGAGATAGGCCTCAGGAGTCTCTGGCGGGGGGCCCTCAAACAACGTCAGTTTACTCTCATGAAACATGGAGAAGATCTGGAATGAGGGGGGGAGATCTAGCTGGCATGAGGCATGGCCCACCTTTCTAACAACGCGGTAGGGCCCAATCCTCTTTGGTCCCAGCTTCTTACATGGCTGCTTGATTGGGATATTATGAGCATCAAGCATCACAAATCCTCTTCCTTATATGCGGGACCCACTCAGCGCTTCCCATCAGCGTTCTCCTTATATACCTGCATAGCCGCCTCCAAGCTTGTAGAAACCCCTGGTGGACCTTCTTGATGGTCTTGGCAAAGTCTACTACCGCTTCAACCTTCGACCCACAGCTTGGCTCCATGTTAAAGGCGGGGTTAAAGCCATGGCTGGCAAAAAATGGGGAACAGCCGATTGAAGAGTGCAAGGTATTGTTGTAGCTAAACTGGGCCATGGGAAGGTGAGAAGCCCAATCTGAATGATCTGCAGCGATGTAACACCGCAGAAACTGTTCCAAGCACTGGTTCGCTCGTTCAGTCTGCCCATCTGATTAGGATGATAGGCAGTTGAACGGCAAGGGCGAATTTGAAGAGTCTTACATAACTCTTCCCAAAAGACAGAGGTAAACTGGGGTCCCTGGTCACTGATGATCTCCTGGGGAAATCCATGGAGTGAAAACACATGCATGACGAAAAGCCTGGCCATCTCAGCCACGGTTATTGTAGTTTGGCAAGGAATGAAGTGGGAGAACTTTGTAAACTGGTCCACCACAACCATGATGGCATCGTAACCATCTGAGAGAGGTAGTTTTACAATGAAATCCACCAATAAGGAAGTCCAGGGCCCTTCAGATTTCTGGACAGGTACCAACAACCCCGCTTAAGGTTGACAATTTGGCTTCATTTGGTTGCAGACTACCACATTCCTTGCAGTACCGCCCCACCTGAGCAAGAAAGCCCTTCCAATTGTATGTGCGCCAGATTAACTCTAATGTCTTTGCTTTACCAGGATGACCAATGGTAAGTCCATCATGATGGTCCCGGATGATTTCCAGGCGAAGTGGTCCAGCAGGAACCCATAGGCGCCCCTGGAACCACACCATCTCATTCTTCATGTGATAACCCCTGAAGAGCTCCTCTTGATTCAACTCGCACTTAGCAAGTGTTGTAGTATATTCCGCTGCCAGCGGCTGGGAAAGGACTACCTTCCTGAACATACTTTATTCCTCCGCATTTTCCAGAGGTAAAAGCGCGGGCCCGTTGGCCAGAGGAGAGGGTCGTTGAGGCAGAAGTTTACTCGGAGGAATCATCACCTGGGTATTGTGAACTTCCACCTCCTTGGGATCAGGCGCTAAAGCAGGGTTGCAGCTCAAAGCATCCGCCAAACCATTATCCTTGCCCTTGGTGAACTCATATGTGAATTCAGATTGGGCAAGGGTCTCATGACAATGGGTCTGCCGTGGAGTTAAGACATGAGGAACGCGGTAGTACAGCAAGGCACGGTGGTCTGTATGTACCTGGAAAAGTTGGGATGAGCCATGCAAATGGTGACGCCAATAAGTCAGCGCCTCCACCACTGCCAATAACTCCTTATCGTAAACGGCATAATTCAACTCAGGCAGAGACATCTTCCTATAAAAATATACCACTGGATGCTCTATCCCATCTTCGCCTACTTTTAACAAGGTGGCCGCTATGGCGAAGTTGGAGGCATCAGTCGACACAATGAACTCCTTAGAAGGGTCAACTTGGCGAAGAACAGTCGTGGAAAAGAGGGTGCACTTGACTGCTTGGAAAGCATCCTCCAAAGTGGGGGACCATTGAAGCACCTTGGCACCGCTAGCCTTGTATAGAGGAGCTGCCACCTCAGAAAGATTGGGAGTGAACTTCTTGAGGAACGTGCACGTCCCCAAAAAGCTCCTTAATTCCTTAACTGAGGTAGGGGTAGGACAATCACGAATCGCCTTCTCCTTTTCTGGAGTTATCATGTGTCCTTGGTCGAACATGACGTTGCCAGAAACGTGACCTGGGACTTAAAGAACTCGCACTTTAATATTTTCAATGTAAGGCTGGCTGCCTTTAACCGCTCCACCACTTGCCAAAGGTGAACTGCATGGGACTCCTGATTGGGGAAAACACCAGAATATCATCCATGTAAGCGACCTCACATACCCCTAACAGGTCCCCCAACGCTGCATCAATGTGGCGTTGAAAGATAGCAGGGGCATCCTTAATCCCAAAGGGCATAACCCGAAACTGGAAGACTCCTTTTCTGGTAAGAAATGCGGTCAACAACTCTTGTCCCTTTTTAATCCAGATCTGATTGAACGCGTTGAAACAATCTAGCTTGGAGAAGACCTTCGCCTTCTCCACATAGCGTGAAATCTGGGAATCCAAAGGGATGTGATGGAGGTCTGGTACAGTAACGTTGTTAAGGTTACCATAGCCTATGCAGGGGCGTAAGGTACCATCAGACTTCTCCATAAAGAGTAGGGTGGAGCATACAGGGGAAGTACGCTGAAAAATCGCACCCTTGAATAACTGTTCTTTTACCCACACATCCAACGCCTCTTCCTCCCAAACAGTCAATGGGTAAATGGGGGAAGATACATGCACCAGATACATCATGAGCTTGAAATCACAATTAGACTCAGAGTGCTCAGGGGGTGCGTTGGCAGATGCTGCATCAAAAGAGGATTACAAACCCTTCAAGCAAGAAGGTATAGGAATTTCCACTGAGGGCTTCTGCATTGAGGCAAGGACACAAGGGATGCGGTGGGGCCAATGGGACAAGTTTCCTTGGGCATTTTCTTTGGACTAAGACACAACAAATGTGCGACCTTTCTTCATGGTGAGTGATAAGGCATTATCCTTCAGGTTAGTTCTAACGTCAAACTTTTGCCACCACTCCACACCCAAAATGATAGGGAACAGGAGGTTTTTGATAGCACTGAAGTGATCTGACAAGTGGTACTTTCCAACCTGATAGTCCACTGTTCCAATGATCTTCAGAGTGGGAATACCTTGGGACGCCCCTCCTCTAACCACATCACCTGGCAAGTAACTCAGACCAAAGTAGTCGGCTAAGTACTGGTCCATTTAGTTTCCAGAAGCGCCAGTATCCACCAAAATAGTAGTGGTGAGCTTCCCTAAAGGAGAGGGTGGCAGTCAATAGAAAATACCCAGAATGGTCTTTATTGATTGAAGACAATGACAATACTTCACCACATAATTCATAATCTGGCTCAAGCATGCAACCAGAATTGGTGTTGGGATTTAAAAAAGGGGTGGGATATTTGGCCACTCTTAATACTGAGGCCACATACCCCACCATGCCTTCTGATGGTGCATATACTTAATTATATTTTAAACGCAGTGTCTTTTCCACTTCCTGAGTGCGCCTAATCATGGTAGAGGTCAACCGTGGGTTCTTAGGGGTAATTTGATATACCAGAATAGGGTCCTCATCCAGGCCATTTGAACTAATAAATGGTTCCAAGGTAGAGTCCAGGTTTCCATTATAAAATGCGTTTTCTGGTGCAAACGACCCTATTCCTTGATCTGCAATGGAATGTTCAAGGTTATCCAAGGCCAACACCACCAAGCCCATCTGTACCGTTTCTGATGACATCATCTGAAAGCACTGGCGAAGGGAAACTCGTTTATTGGAATGGAGTTTAATTAATTTGGTGGAAAGTTGGGGAATCACGACTTTTGAACATCAAAGTGTCTGAAGCCACCAGGTATGAACATGAGGGTGGATACTTTCCAATTGGAGGCAACCAAAATAATGCTGAGTTGCTCCAACCTTCAGGAAAAAGAGGAAACAGTGGTGCGGCTAACAACAGCCAGAGCCCACAGCTGATGGCCACTGTTTCCACTTCAGAAAAGTTCCACACGGAAATAGTTCATGAACATAAAAAATGTGGTTGGTCGACTAATGTAAGGAGAGTGTCTATAACTCTCCCGTTCCCAGCATGGTAGTGCATGGCGCACAAGGCCCACGTCAGGGAACTAGTCATTAGGGCCAAAACTATAAGAGCCCAGCAGAAGGTGCTGGAGCAATAACAGCTTAGGCAGAAAAAAGAGAGATTTATGATAAAAACGCCAATCAAAGTGGCGTGGTGCGTATAACGGAAAGGGTTAAGCGACCCAGGTTGGAGGAAACCTGGGCAAAAAAATGGTGCACGAGTTGAGAGCTGCAAGGTCCTTGTAATGGCAAGGGTAATGGAACGCAAGACCTCCTCAAAGAGGTTTACGCACTGGAGCAATTGGAATAGCATAAAAAAGGAAAAATAACGTAAATGGGGAAAGATTTATTTGCAAAGTCAACCAACAAGGAATGTTGGTTGGGGAAAGTGTATTTAAGCTTGTATGGGGAAATTGGGGTTATGCGCAGTGGGCCCAAGCAGCGACTCGCCAATAGGGTGATACTTCCATCCAAGTTACTAAAACAGGCTGAAACCAACTTCACTCGAGTTATCAACTGAAGTTGGATTCAACCCAAGCGCGTTATCTTGTAGGAGGAATGAGTTTCAAAACCCCATTTCTCAACTAACCAAACTGAACCATCCGCCTTAATTTGGTAGATAAGTTTGTTTTAACGCTTGAGCTGCCATCAGGGGCTGGGCACTTGGCACCACAATAGGACCAACCTGGGCGTATTTTGCCCTTACCCAGCGCTGGTCTAGGGTGTGCTTCAGGTCTGGGAGGCCCTGTAGCTTCACCTTTTGGGCCATTAAGCTCCCAGCCTTGTCTTTGGGGTTGATACCCACTATGATTTCATATGTACATGACAGGGGTCTCCTGCTTGTGAGGAAGAGTGCAGAAGGCCTCCAACCCAACAGTGGGCGTCCTCTTCCACAGTGTCCAATAATGCAAGCCCTTGTTGGGCATGAGATAACGTGGAGGCGTTATAAAGTGCAATTGCTGAATGCATTTGCACCTCAGCAAGGGTGTCAAGGACTTGATTGGCTATCTCCTGGGAAGGAACACTTGAGCTTTCTTCTAGGCTATTGGGAAGGGGAGGAGCAGCAATCCGCGCAGCTTGGGTGGTCTGAAGAATATTCTTCAAGGTAGAGTGGATACTATTGCCAAAATTGGTAAGTGACCAAAAAACAGCAAAAAGCAGGATACTGATTGCACATTCATTTGGTAAAGGGTAAACACTCTAGCACCCACCTCAAAGAGCAGGGCGAAGTGGCTGGAAACAATGGTTGGTTGATTATGTCATGGAAACGGCAGAAGAAGTTTAGACTGGACTGCCACTCAGGATGCGTAAGCACCCAAAAAGCAAGCCAAAATGCCAGATGCATTGCTTACTGAACGACGTTGTATGGAGCCAGGCATTGGGAAATGACGAATCATTGGTGTAAGACAATAGTGAATATAATCCCAAGAACAAACCAAATTGAGCCTGCCCCAGACCCTGGAGGTTTTGCTGCAGGGGGCGGAGCCACAGAAATATTTTCAAAAAGTTCACCAGTATACAGGGCGGATTTTACTGAGGAGACAAGGGGGCAGATCCTTGATTGAAGATGGTGGACATAAGGCCACAAAATCCTAGTATATTGTTGACGGAAATTAATAATGACAGGGTTAAATTGCCAGAAGTATCTAGCTCACTGAATCTAATCTATGACAGTGGGAGCCATTGTGACCATGAGTACTGGTAGAGCCCATCCGGTATACAGACTGACAGGCCACCAGGGAAAAGCCATCAGGAATGCGTCCAGAAGGAAATCAAATAAATTAAGATTAATTTGGTTTTTGAGGCAAAATTTTATTGCAAAGGAAAAGGCAGAAAATTGACCAACAATTTTCTCAGTGCAATACAACTGATTAAATAGTAGTTGATTGATGCGTGGACAAGCCAGTATCAGGACCCTCAATTTTGACCTAACTGGCGAATAATTCAGTAATGGAGCAGATAGTTTTACTGGGAACTGACGTCAAAGAATTCAGTGGCAGGCGAAGTCGCTGTTAGTTTGACCTCAAATGTCTGAACTGAGGCTCAGCTATGTTTCTGATGGTTGTCACAACAGCGTTTGGCCTGACGAGCAGTGGGAATCCCCTAAGGCCACCCCACGTAGGGGAAGTCCCATTTGGTTGGGAACGGGTTTGGGATGCCCAACCCACCCATGCCTGGTCGCTGGGCTGTTTGTATAGTCAAAAGCGTTGCATTGGTTACCATGCCCAATTTTCAGAAGGGAGCTTCAAACCCTCATTGATGGTGCCCATTGGGGATAATCCCAACAATTTTGGAAGGGGGGTAATTTTTAGGATTGTAGTGTTAGCCAAATCAAAACCGTCATCAATTCCAGCTGATAGATCAGTCTTCATCCCTTTTTGACCATTTGGAATCCAAACATCGGACTGATTACCACTCAATTTTGTACCATTCAACTTAATTTCAGCAATCTTGGCACAGATTTCACTAATTCCATGTAATAGTTCTGCCAAGGTGAGTGTGGGTACCAGGGGAGGGATCTGAAGTGAAAGAGCTGTTACCCAGCGCTCATCTACCATGTGGGCGAGATTGCCCTGAGTAATGAGGGGTACAGCCATCCTCTTCAGTACCTTCTTACTCGGGAATGGGAAAATGGCCCAATTAATGCCCAGGGGATGTTTTCTGGGACTTAAAGGCAAGGACATTGTCGGTAAAGTTTTTTCTGTTATTGGTCAGAATAACCTGGGGACATTCATAAGTGTGCATGGTGTTTTCAAGGACAAACTTGGCAGTGATTGCCGCTCCAGCTTCCCAAATGGCCTTGGTCTCAACCCATTTGGTCAAGTGGTTGTAGCTAAAATTATGTACTTGGCCTTCATATTGCTTGTTGGAAGTGGGCAACTTCAATAGATACAGTATGCCAGGCAAAGTTGGGCCGAAAAAGCTGGCAAGAGGTGCTTTTTGGAACTTTTTTTGCCTTAGCACTCTGCACAGAATCCTAGCATTTCTTAGATGTCGAACTACATTGACTCCCAGAAGTAAAATTGCTTCAGATGCTCTTTTGTCTTCTTTATCCGCCATGCACTATGGCCTTATGTGCTGCCATTATCAGGTCTATTTGGGCCGATAATCTTAAGAAAATATAAATTTTGTCCTTGATGATCTTGTAAAGCATCCTGTTTTCAATAATTTGTATTTTTTTGTAGATCCAATAATATTTTCTCTATACGGATTTGGGCTCATCTTGATACTCTCTGCTGATCATTTTCATAGTCAACTCATTGGCGTCCTGACCAAGTGTTGCAATGGTGGGTAGTCAAGATATACAGTCAGCATTTTGATGTCCTGGCCAAGCTTGATGCTTGTTAATGTAGCCCTAAGCTTGAAGCTTTGATGCCCAGCGGGCTAATCAGCCCTTATGCTCTCTTAAGTTGTTTAACATTTTAGGGAAGCATTATCCTTAACAACTTTGAAATTAGTGCCCTGAAGGTAGACACGGAATTTCTTGCAAGCATATATGACAGCTAAGCATTATCATTCCATCAATGTGTAGTTCCTTTCATAACTTTTAAGGTCCAACTAGTGAAGGTCACTGGATGTTCTTTACCATCCTGTCCAACTTGGGATAACACGGCCCCCACTGCTTTTTAGGATGCATTAGTTTGGACAATAAATTCGCAATTAAAGTCCAGGTATCAAAGAACAGACACGTTTAATAGGGCCAATTGGAGTTGTTCAAATGCATCCTGGCAAGCTGGAGTCCAGTCAAATGGGACCTTATCTTTAAGCAGATAGAAAAGCAGCTCTCTAAGTGGTGCGAAGTCAGTGATAAATTGGCGATAGTACCTAATCATGTCTATGAATACTTGAATATTGCGCTTGGATTTGGGCTGTTTCATATTAGAAAGGGCATCCAGCTTAGAGGGTTGGGGCCAAAGACCCACTTTATTAATCACAAATCTGAGGTATTCCAGTTGGTCTTTTAAAAACTGACATTTTCTGGGCTTAATTTTTAAGTTTGCAGCAGCTAGCCTACTGAAAACCTCCTCTAAGTGTTCCAGGTTGTTATCAAAAGTGCAGCTGAAAACGTTGATATCATCAAGGTACACTAGTATACATGATAACTTCAAATATCCCAGAATTGTGTCCATTGCCCGTTGGAATGTGGCTGGGGCGTTGCAGAGCCCTTGAGGCATTCTTGTCGCTTTAATAGGCCCTCTTGGGTTATGATTGCACATTTCTCACGCTCCTCTTTGGGTAGATCTATTTGCCAATATCTGCTGATAAGGTCCATTGTTGAGAAGAAATTCACACCCCTAGCCTATCCAAGGCGTCATCAATTTGTGGCAGTGGGTATGAGTCCTTCTTTGTGATGTTGTTTAACTTCTAATAATCAATGACTACTTGGTTGCTTCCATCCTTTTTCTTCACTATTAAAATTGGTGCAGTCCATGGACTTTTGAAGAGACTAACATGCCACAATTGAGGAAAAACTTAATATTCTTTGATAATGCTTCTTCTGATGATTTTGAGCGTACAATTGGGCATAATTGAAAATTTTATGATCTCCAGTATTGATTTTGTGGGTGACACCATTAGCACATCCCAAGTCAAAAGCATCTTATGTGAATACTTCCCAATATTTAAACAATAACTCCCAAGCTTGGCCTTTCTTGGAGTTGGTCAGGTTGCTTAAATTGACCATAGGGACAACATTATTTATTCTGAGTAGGTCCTTATTGGGGAGCCCTAATTTGATAAAAGTTCCAAACTCATGGAATAAGTGAATTTCTGCGGTAGGGAACAGATGCAGAAAAGAGATTGTTTGATGTCACCTGATGGAGATGGGCTAATTTTGCAGGTTTGCACATAAGCTATGTATTTCTCCGTGTCTAGGAATGAAAATACCAGGGGTAATGTTTGGTTAAAATTGAGATTTAGACCATGGTTGATATATTTCACCATAAAGGCCTTCCAGGATATTAATCATTACTCCTGTTGGGATGATTACTTATTCTCCGAATGGTATAGTGATAATCTGATCTGATTGAAGTTGAATGCCCTTTGAATCATCAATCTGAGTGGGAAGTGCTTTTATCTTTGACCGCGCTTTGACATACTCAATCAGGACGACTCAATCTTTGTAGGCCAAATTTATGAATAGGCTGGGTTTCTTTTTTCAACTTCCTTATCACAGTTGTAGTAAAGTGGAATAGCCTGGCCCAGAATGGTGAGAGTATCGTCCTTATGATTGGTAACAACTCCATATCTTCTTAGGAAATCAGTCCCAATTAGGATATCATAGTTTATATTTGGCAAAACTATAGAAGGGGCTGTCACTACAATAGATCCGAATCTGAGAGGTAGGGTACTATAGGAACCCAGCAATTTAGTTGTATGCGCTCCAACTGTTCCATATTCCTGACAGTGGGAAACATCTTCAGCTCTAAAACGCTCACCAGGATCATGAGGAATGGTTTAAACATCGGTGTAGTTAGAGCATTCTGCATCTACTCCACCTGTTCTTTTACCGCCTCACTGTCATTGTTGATTTCTAGAGCAAAGTTGACCCCGGGCTTTTTGTTTAACCATCTATAGCATTTGCTAGCAATGTGCCCCTTTTGACCACAGTAGTGACATGTAATTGGCCCTTTTCTGCCGCTTTTGCTCAAATTTTTGGCTCATTTTTTGAAAAATTTTCCCTAATCAGACATAGTGTTGCTCTTTGGGCCCAAAAATTGGGATTTTTGCTGATCTTTGGCCTGATTAGGAGTAACGAAATTACAGGAACAGCTTCTCAAGTAATTGGTAAGCTCTAAGATTTCCGAGCTTCTATTAAATGCAGGTAACATGACATTGTGCAGTTCATGGAAGGGCATAATTGCATTCTCAATTGCAATCTTAGCGTCAAACTATCTATTGCATTGCACCTATGCAGAACTTGTGCCTCATGGAAAAATCTACCCGCAAAGTCCTTAATAGTTTCATTCTAACTGAATTGAATATTAAGAATCTCTCTTTTCAGGTTTCTAATTTTCTCAGGACCTCCAAACTGTTTTGTCACTGCAATTTTGGCATCCATATAGGACCAATCGTCACCCAAATAGGGCATAATGAGGTCACAATTATAGGCATTGAGTGAGTGAATCAGTGCTGATCCTTTTGCATGGTCTGATGTTCCCCTCATTGCTTTTTCAAAATAGCTTGAGAGAGAGTGAACATTACCTTTTTATCAAATTTTGGTAAATTTAGTGGTTTGAAGTCATCTTGCCCAATTTTGGGCATAGGGGTTGTAATTCTTCTTGAATTTCTTGGAGTATCATCGCTCATAATCAGCCCTCTTTCTCGTTGAGGAGTATCTGGAGTTAGGATTGTTGCAAGTACTCTAGGTATAGAACAGATGTTCGAGATATCAGTTTCTGCATTGGTGTCAATTTCCAATGATTTGGTTTCATTATATTGATCTAAAAAACTGGATTCTAACGATTGAATTTGGCCCTTAGTTTTTCCAAACTGTTTTTTGTCTGAATGGATAATGCTTTTTCCTATTTTTCTTCTGTCAAAGCTGGGTGAGGATTGGCCACTTTGTTTTTTGATGTTGTCATGCTTTTCTTTGAATAAAGCTTATTGGACGTTATGCTTTTAATGTCTTTGCCCATAATATCTACTTGAGAATTTTCAGTTGATAATTGCTTTGTGAGTTCCCTAATTTTCTGAGTAATTTCAGTGTTTCTGACCTGCAATCTCGACACAACCATCCAAATTTCTGAAAATTCCTTGTTGTTCAAGGCATCATCCTCATCCCTATTTGGGATGACTGTTTCTGCTGAATGAGCTCCCCACTTTGACAAAATTATGGGTGTAGGAGGTACCAGCTTCAGAACATTGGTGACTGGGAAAATAATCTGAGATGGCCTTGTCACTAGTTTCCATCTTGATGTTGCTTTTTTGTCAGGCTAAATCTGTCAGAAATTGTTTACTGAATTTCATTTCAGAGAGTGTCACCAGTTTTAGTGAGCACCAGTTTTCAATTCCGAGGATCACTCACTTGAAAATTGGTATCCTGCATGCTTATTCAGGACAAATTTCTGCCAGATGATCCTTGATATGGCCATTGACTTATGGTATATTTACCATTTAGAAGCTCAATAGGCCTAATAAAATAGAACTGATGCTTCTGGTAAATTTTGGGCATAATATTCTCCAACGTATTTGGGAATTTTTTTGAGGCAGGTTCAGTACAAGCTGTGCTTTCAGCTTGCTGACACTTCTCCAAAGAAGGGATTCAAAGAGAGACCCAAGAAAGGGATGAATTAAATATAACTTTTATTATAAGTTATTTATTTGATGCTTAGTCATTAGGCCAGGCGCTGTTATTTATACCTCTAGGGCATCTCCTGGTCACATTTGGGCACAAAATTCAACAGATAATTTACCACCTCAGTTCAGCCCTTGAACTGATATGACTGAAGCCTTTTATTAGGTTTATTGGTGGCAAAATACTCTTAAAATTGAGATGATTTTAGGTACAAAATTGTGATGAAAGCGTGCAAAATTGTCCTATGATTTTCTTGATTTGAGTTTCATCATACTGCTGATGAAATAAACCTTCTGTGAAATTCTTGCCTATATTAAAGTAGATGATGTACCCCTAATCAAAATGTTGGCAGGCCTCTATCTTGATAGCACTAGGTACTCCCTTTTGGGCGGTCCATGTGCAAGTTCTATCACACCAATTATGAGGATTGACATATGAATTTCGCCCTAGGGCAGAAAATTGATTATGTTTTTCATTTGTTTGATGGTCCATGGGATTTTTAGATGTTAACTTCAGGTCAGTCCCAAACGATTTTGTATGCAAGTTAGTTGATTGTGTTCCTGAAAATTGGGACCAATTGCTGAGATTTGATGCATAGGACTCTAGCCATAATGTGTGGCCGTATTTGGCCTGAGCGCTTTGATAAAAATCTTGATTGAATTGACATTGAGATATTTGGCCCAAATTATATAATTACAATAGGCTTTGAGGTGAGAGTATAGGTGTTAGCTCATGCGTTGAAAGGATAATCAGCCTGATCTGATGTTTGTAAAAGGTTTATTTTCTAGACAACCACCAGAATCTGACACCTGGCTGTTCACAACCTATTAAAATCAAGACTGTAAGTCCAGGGAACGTCACATTTGCATAGATTGGGCGATTTTCCCATTCCCAAACATGAAGGGCTAAAAAGGGTGGCTGTACCCCTCATCACTCAGAACAATCTCACCCACATGGTGTATGAGCGCTGGAAAACTGCACTACCTCTTAAGATTCCTCCCCAGGCACCCGTGCTCACCTCAACTGAACTTGTCTGACAAATTGAGGCAATCTGCGCTGATATTACCAAATTTAAAACAAAAGGTATGAAACTAATCAGAATAAAGCCTGACAATCAGAAACCTAATATTCAGAAAAAGAATATAAGAGAATTATCAGCCAGAATTGTGGAAGACATTGAGCCTTCAAGTAAGATGATTGCCATTGCTAAATCCCCTTTTAAAGTTGCTGGTGATTGTTGTCAATAATTCAAAACCCTTAGTTCAAGAATCAGGAATTGCTTTTATCTCTTTCTGCTAAGCATCACTTTTCGAAAATCAATTCAGCCTGAAATTTAGCTCCACTAAAGAGATTTACGAAAACTATTAGCAAATATGGCGGGAAACCCCGCAAAAGAACCCGCAGGCTATGCCAAAAGAGCCAGCACCACCCCAAACGAAGCAACCCTTGGTTACCCACCTCAGGGTCAACCAGAATCACCCGCTCTCAAGCAGCAGCCATGAAAGCAGGCACCACCCCTCAACCTGGAGCTACTCCAACTAGCGCCAGTTCACCTGATCGCACTTCTGCAACCTGCACGCCTAACAGCTCTGTGTGTGCTGCCTCCCACCAACCCGCTGGGCCCCCTCCAACAAAGGAGGCCATCACTCACGCTGTTTTAATGGCGTCTGCTCAGTTGAATGCAACTCAGCCCATCCAGGCATTCACCTCCCCCATTGTGTCAGCTAATTCAGCCCCATCTATTATTGCTGACGCCGTGTTTCTGGCTCCCTCCATGAGGGGCGATACCCAGCTACCTGGCCCCCAAATCCTCAGATGTAAGGTTGGATTAGCCGCACATTCTGGTTCACTAAGCACCAAATTGGGACAATCTACTCTTCCCAATGAGGATTTAAATGGTTCGGATTTTGGAACTTCACACCAGTTCCAATCTCACCCGTCCCATTTAAACCCCGTAATTGGCACTTCTCAAGTCGGTACTTTATCGCAATATGCTGAAAACAACCAATTCACCAATCAGCCAATGAGTTTTGCCCACGAAATCACAGCAAATACTCAGGCTGAATTTACCCAAATAGATTGGGATGGTGATGAAACATCGCCCTCCTCCCAATTGGCTGGAGTTAATTCCAATCTGGATGGGACTCCCCAATTTAGTGAGGCCCAACAATCACCTGGCCCCCAAACCCTCGGATGTAAGGTTGGATTAGCCGCACATTCTGGTTCACTATGCACCAAATTGGGACAATCTACTCTTCCCAATGAGGATTCAAATGGTTCAGATTTTGGAACTTCACACCGGTTCCAATCTCACCCGCCCCATTTAAACCCCGTAATTGGCACTTCTCAAGTCGGCACTTTATCTCAATATGCTGAAAACGACCAATTCACCAATCAGCCAATGAGTTTTGCCCACGAAATCACAGCAAATACTCGGGCTGAATTTACCCAAATAGATTGGGATGGTGATGAAACATCTCCCTCCTCCCAACTGGCTGGAGTTAATTTCAATCTGGATGGGCCTCCCCAATTTAGCGAAGCCCAAAAACCGCCCCTCAATTTAATATAACGCCAGCAACTGCTGTAACATTCCAGCAACAAGGGAACTCTGCAAACTTGTCCAAACCACCAGCTCACACTCAACCTGCAATTGCAGCCCAAAGCAAACACAAACATACCAAAGGAGCCACTGGGGCGTGGCAAAAACCTCTGGAACCAACGCTACCCAAAGCTGATCCCCGTGAAGTGGCGTTTATTGCTGATGTTAAGAAGAAATGGGCCGAAACTAGAGCGCAAAAAGCTCTACCTCACTCAACCCTCTCCCACATGATTCGCCTTTATTATGGTCATAACCTTATTGAATTCTATACAGAGGATTACTTCTCATACTTTGCAGCGATTGCGGAGACATTCCCAATTATCACCACCATCCATGAATCAGTAGAGGGCCACTACATCGATGTGGGCTTCACTGAAGCTGCCCTTGCTGACCATGCTGCCACCCTCCAGCTCATTATTCCATGCGGATCTCTTCGCATCTCCCGCACATGCTCTCACCTGGAGAAAATTTCATGGGTTACTTTTTCCAACCTACCAACGACTGTTGATCCTGAGTCTCTTAAACTGGCACTCCATCGTGGTTTAATGGAGTTTGGGTCTGTTCTTTCAGTGGACTTTAGCGTCCCCTCTTACTATGCTCCCACTCAAAGAGCTTGCACTGCTAGGGCGTCATTCATCCCCTCCCCCACTGTATCCCGCAACATTGAGGTTATTCCTCGTGTGGCGGTAGTTGGGGCATGCCCTGAGATCTTTTTTGTCGACCCTGATCAGGCGCGCCCCCGGTGTTCATGGTGTAACGCCCTTGGACACTTGTATAGTGGCTGCACAGCTCGAAAACAAGCCCTCTTAGCCACCACCCAGGGGCCTAAACCAGGCCAAAAACGATCCCACGTGGCTGCAGCAGCAATTCCACAACCCACACAATGGGTTCCCGTTCAAGACCTGTCCTCTGAGGCCTTACGCCTAGCAGTTGAAACAGCTAACCCCACTATTGGTATGGGATACCTTCGCGCTCATGCCCCCCATCCAATGTGCACCCCCTCCAATCTCCCAGAGTCAACTCCCTCTCTCACCAAGCGCAAGGCATCTCCCACAGGGTGCCCCTCGTCAGCCACCCCCACTCAGGGCTCCGCGGCACCCCCACCAACCTCCACCAGTGATTTATCGCATCAACCCTCAGCTCCCAATGGAGCTATGCCCACCAGCATGGACTGGCAATCCGCGGCCTGCGGTAGAAGTGCCACCTTAAAGAGTCCTACCCCAACCCCACAGTACATTTCGCGCGGATCGTTTGCAGTGTTGGAGGAAGTGAATATGGACTCAGACTCATCAAATGGGGACACCGCGGAGGTCACCATTGAGCACCCCCAGGTCCTTCCCCTGCAACGGAGTGGGGGCAGCATCCTAGGCTGGCTTACTGGGTCCTCCGCCCCCCACCCTCTCCTTCCCCTCAGAACCCTCGACGCTCCTCATGGATTGCAGCTAATAGTCAAGCTAAAGGACTCAAAACTAGCCGCCTCACAGCAGCAGGTTTAAGCGCTGGCAACCCCCAGGACATGGAGGGGAACAGCTATGAGTCCCCATGGCAGCACCGTGGCCCTGCAATCCATCAACGCAAATGGGTTGCGGGACTTTAAGCGGAGAGCCCGCCTCCTCCAAAACTTCAGGTCAGCACAAATTGACATCGCTGCTGTCCAGGAGCCCCATATCCTCCCCTCACGAACAATCTGCATGGAATGAACAGTTTGGAGGCAACTCCTTCTGGACAAACCATGCCGCCCTTATTGTTTTAAATCCCCGGGTTAAAACACATTCTTTTTCACAATATCTAGGTGGCCGCCTCATATTGGCCAAACTCACCACTCCTGACTTCTCCTTCTTCGCTGCAAGCATCTACCTGCCTAATGCAGGTCAGGAGCAAAATCAGCTCTTGGAAGAGCTCCTCCAACTCAATCTCCCACGGAATACAGTCCTCTTAGGAGATTTCAACACAACCATAAGTCGCGTCCGTGACTCTTACCCCTGCAGCAAAGGAACGCCCTGGATCAAGTCGCCTCCAGGATTTCCTTCGCCTGAGTGGCTTCATAGATGCGCTTCCACCCTCCGCGTCTGGCCTAGGTTGCATGACTAGGATCCAGTATGATGGAGGAGCTTTCCAGTCAGCGTCACGCATAGATATGGCACTGATTGGCCCCTGATAATTGGCCGCGTCTCCTCTCCCATCTCTCGTGACAACCATCTGAGTGATCACAGGTCACTCTCCGTTGTCCTCACCACCACGCTTAGACTGTCGCGTAGGTTCTGGCCTAGGGTTGCCCCAGCTCTTCTCAACAACCCCTTCACTAAGGAGAAGCTGTCTATGACCATCTGGGAGATTCTCACCTCCCCCACCCACCTGCTTGACCACAAGGCTAGATGAGCGGTGACCAAGGAGGGCATCACCCGCGTTGCTTACAACTGTGCCAAAGCCCAGATGACTGCAGCTCGCGCCAGAGTTAAAAGGGCGGAAGCCAGAATCAGACATCTGGAGCGAAACTGCCAGCCTTCGCCCTCTCCCAGATGGTTGGAAGACTGGGAAGCGGCGCAGGAAGCACTCCGCTTGGAGCTCACACTGCAGGAAGAACGGGCAGCAAACTTTACAACATCTCGTTACTATGCTTAATGGGAACGCCCCACCCGCTTCTTTTTTCAAAAACAGAAAGCCCGGTCAACAGCGCAGGATATTACTGCACTGAAGATTGGCACTGCAACCACTTCAGATAAGGAGGAAATCACGCAGGAACTACACCGCTTTTACTCCAGCCTCTTCCATGCCACCCAAGTGGACCCATCGGACATCCAAGACTTCCTGTGGCGGGCTCCAGAGCCGCCCATTGACCCACGGGCTGATGAGGCTCTGCTGGCGCCTATTTCCATCCAGGAGGTGATGGAAACTCTTCTGAAATCCCCACGGCTTAGAGCCCCAGGCCCAGATGGAATACCCTTTGAGGTGTACCTTCTGGAACCTGCAGTGATAGCCAGAACCCTCCGCGACCTCTTCGCTGCACTCTTGATGAATGGCGAGGTCCTCCCCGATTCCAGAGGCTCAATCACGACCCTCATTCACAATAAGTCAGACCGTGAGAACCTGGCGAACTGGCGCCCCATAGCGTTGATCAACACAGACCACAAGCTCTTCACGAAGCTTCTGGCCAACCGCATCACCAAATGGGTGTCACCTCGCCTCTCCCCATCCCAGCACGGTTTTATTCCGGGGAGGTCGTTATGGGACAACTATAATGACCTTCACGTGACTTTGACTGCTAACTCTCGTAAGGTGAATGGCTTTGTGGCTCTCCTGGATATGGAGAAAGCATATGATCGGGTAGCCTGGAAGTATATTGATGCTTCCCTGGCCCGCTTCCATCTCCTACCCGCAGCTAGGCGCTGGATATCAGCGCTCTATGACCAGCTCCACACCAGAGTCCTGGCGCCAATGGGTTTTACAGTGGCAGTACCAGTTGGACAAGGTCTCCTGCAAGGGGACCCCCTGAGCCCTATCCTTTTTAACATCACCCTTGACCCCCTCTTGGCCTCCTTACAGGACAAGCTAACAGGGATTCTGGTCCCAGGTAAAGCCCCCACCCGCACCATGGCATTTGCAGATGATACCGCCATTGCATTTGGCTGCCCTGGGGATGTTTCCCTCGCTGCTGTGACCATTGAGAGGTACACCAAGGCGTCCAACGCCATGGTCAACACCTCCAAGACAACAGTTGTACAGGTCGGCTCCCCCACCTTCCCCCCACCATTTAGTATTGAACCTGTGCGCGGTACCTTCCGTCACCTGGGCGTTCTCACCAACCAACAAGGAGTTGCGCTAAAAGACAATGAGGACTTGCTCCTCGCAGCAGTTAACTCCAGTATTGCCAGCTGGAACCAGCAGCCCATCACCCCCAGGGTCAAGCTCTGATGGCCAATGTGTTCTTCCTCTCCAAAGTCTGGTTCCTAGCGCACGTCTGCCCATTCACAGATGCCTCTTACACGCGGCTCAATGTACTCCTCCGCTGTTGGATCTGGGGCTCAAAACATCCACCAAGGTCCCTCTCAACCATTGCCCGACCCTGCAATGAAGGGGGCCTAGGGCTTCTGGACACGCGATCCCACGCCACCACAATCTTCCTGAAGTTCCTATGGCCGATTGTCTGCTGGGACGCGACCCCCATGCCCCAATGGGCGCCCGCCCTCCGCCAGTCAGTGTCAGCAGCTCTGGGTCTTCCTAGAGCATTTCTGACCTCATTAGAGGAGTGGCTCACAAACCACCCAGGCCATCGCCTAAAACCATCCTCATCCCCCTACTGGAACCAGGCTCTCCTTGCCCTGAAACGAGTAGGCGCGCGGATCCACCATGCCTTCCCATACAGAAGGGAAGGCCCTGGCCTCAGCCCCCGTCGCCATGCAATTGTGCACAATGGACAAGTTGTCACAACTCGCCTCAACCCCCAAGATCGTCCTCCCATCCGCCCAAGACTCCTTGAGCTCCTCCCTCCCTCCGTGAGATTTGACCTTAAGGAATTGTGGAAGGATGTCTATCACCCCATCCTGTCAGCAAAGGTGTCCAACACCTTATGGAGGGTACTCCACTGTTCATACAGGACAGGGGACCGGACTGGCCCTACCTTCCAGCACCAAAGCTGCCCCCGCTGTGTGGAGCCTATTGACTCCCACCTCCATCGTTTTTTCACCTGTCCAGGTGTCGCCGCATTTTGGCCAAAGGCCCGCGAGCTCCTCCATGCTCAGCCCTGGTCTGGACACCCTGTGCAAGACCTCATGTTTTAGCAGACATTGCCTGGTTGCCACCGACCCCTCCGTGTCCTCGCGTATGCCACAGCCATCTGGACCATCCATAACTCCTTCCTTCGTGCTGCCTTTGACCAGCAGATGTGGACCCTTCCACACATTATCACCCACTTTCAGGTACACTTTGAGATGGCTTGAAGGTCTGCACTATGTCTCCAACCCTCCCCCGCTCAGTTGTCACTGCAGCACGGCTCTGGCGCGCAAACCCCCCTCCCTTTCTCGATGCCTCCTCCATCCCCTTCCCTCGCCTCAGGCTCTTAGGAGCCCAGGCGTAATTCAATAAACATCGATGAATCCCCCCTTGGGTTGGGACCATCTAGTACTAAAAAAAGAATCAGGAATTGCACCCAACACCACTTATTTGATTGAACAAATTCCCCAGTGACTGGGAATGGGTGGGTTGGCCATCTTGAACTCATTTCTAACAAATTGGGACTGCCAATAGTGGGGTGGCCCTGGGAAAATCCCATTGCTCATCAGGCCAAATGCCATTGAATCAACTAATGTAAACGCAGTCAAACATTGTTCCAGTCATTTGCAGATGAACTGATAGCAACTCAGCCTGCCACTGAATCCTTTGATGTCACTTCCAATTGAAATTATCCGCCCCCTCCCCCAAAAATTCACTGGGTTAGGTCAAATTTGAGAGACCCAATCCCTGTTTTGACCCATTACCAATCAAACACTACGTTAATCAGTTGCATTGCACTGAGAAGATTGTTGGTCGATTTTCTTTATCTATCTTTCCAATAAAAACCCTTTACCTGATTTAAGCTCTTATGCTTAATACTAAACCACATTTTCCGCGGGTAATTCAACAACCCTCAGGGTTTATGGCCGTGTTCATCTGGTATTTTGCTAGGTGTTTATACACGATTATGGCTCATGGTTACTTAATGGTGAAACTACTTCATAGTTTTATACCTGTCATACCAGCAGCAGCGCCACTGGCATTTGGGTTTGCCGTTAGGGCGCTTTGGCACTTGAACTGGCAGGCCAGTATAAAAATTTTCTGTTTGCCTGACAAAGACTACCTTTACGTGAACTATTGGCTATTTCAGGAGATGTCAATGTATACTGTAACCACAAAGATTTCTACCTAGGATTAGATTTTTTGAATAATCGCCCAATATATCCATCCATCAATCTGACAGTCCATGAAGATTCTCACCTGACAAAATATTGAGATAAGCGTACTGGTCAAGTTTGCAGAGGATCAGCACCAGAACAAACTGTTGCTGACAGATTGATTATTTTACCTTTCAAGAAGCTCATGCCGTTATGCAACACAATTAACGTCAAGCAGGCAAAGCCAATTAACATGTAGATAAACTGGCTGATCAACTAGATGGCAATTTATCCTGAATCTTTGGTAAGATAATGGATCATCATGAGGCGTCAATCCTCTAGGTGACTGACGTAAAACACCACTGTAGTCAAGTAAAAAATATATGAAGTTGAGAGTAGTAAACATGTAAGTTCAAAAAGCACGGACCAGGAGGCCCATGCTCAGACAGGCCATACCATTAAGCAGCTGGTGGAAGATTAGACTAGCAGCTTTGCCGCTTATAGAATGTGGTGATCATTTACTTTAACCAACTTCAGGACGTACAACAGAACGCCTTGTTGGGCAGATCTGACTTTGCATTTCAAGGGGGAGGCTTTGAATAGCGTTGTGCAACCTTCTAACCACTTGTATGGAGAATTTAAACCACTGAATGACTTGGTTTGGGCTCTGGGTGTGAGAATCACAAAACTTACTAAAGAAAATGGCATCCTGAAAACCTGACTCACAACAGCAGAGCTACAGCTATTGGAGGTTGATCAAACATTACAGCACAAATGCCATTATCTGCCCAACAAATTAGACCTTTAAAAGGAAAATTAGAGGCGACCACTGAAGATGCCATCAAGGCTCCTCCATTAAAAAGCTGAGGGAATTTTCATTGATGCGCACAAATCAGGCCTGACTGATTCCAAGTTAAAAGCGATGATTCTTTCTCAGGGATTAAATTTCCAGAAGGTTTGACTTTAATAACTACCCTTGAAAGAATGACGCAAACTGTCATCCCAAAAACCCCAACATGCACTGCTTCAGCTGCCTCAGAACACTGTGACAAACACCAGATCATCCTACGCCCATTGCTGGGTCATTTGCATCGACTCATCTGAACTTCAGCCCCAGAACCAGTGGGGCTGATCTACCACCTGTGCTAAAAAGTCTTAACTGAGTTTCCTAGGATGCCAGCAGTTTTAAGGTTAACCCATCAATTTACTTAAGCTTGAAAAGAAGGGGTTTATCCACACCTTTTTGTTGCAATTCAAAATCAGTATGGTTGGCGCGAGTGGTAAGGCTAAACTTGTAACCTTGATGAACTCTCTGGACCCAGAAAGCCAGATGTCAGTGATGCCCAGAACCAGAAAGACTAATTTTTCCTACAAAAATGTGAATAACATCATCATAAAAGAGTTTGGTGGGGCGGAGATGATAACTAACAGAATGATTGCCTTCCTTAATATCTCTTTCAAGAAGAATGCGAAGATGCTCCACCAACTATACCTCCTTATGCTCCATGACACTATGCTCCCACCCCAATGCTGTCTGCCATGGTCCGCCAGCTAAAGCGGGCGCCAGACAAAAGTTTCCCCAAAGCCTCCTCGCCATCTGATATGGCTTCCTAGGCCGATAACCTAGGGGCTATATTAGGAATTTTTTCAATACATATTAATCCCTTTGTTTGGCCCATTTGCAAATAAAGATGCGTGGCGTCTCCTCCTTTTGGGTTGGGAACCACTAGTACTAAAAAAGAAGAATGAGAAGATGCTAGAGTTTGCTGACAATTTTATACCTCAAAGGTCAAGTGTTATATGAAACTAAAGTCCTGAATAATTACAATGCCCAGATTAAACTCTGAAAGGTTTATAAGACATAGAAAGAATTATAATGGGTTCTGTTACATGTTTTGAATGATGAGTACAACATATTTAAATTTATATTTTTAAATTTATTTGAGGTAAGCTGACCAGGAAATGGACATTACCAAAACAGAAAATAAACAAGTGAACTGAAAACACAAACCAAACGCCCTAACTGAGTGGCAACACCTAAAATAAAAAATAGCCTACCAGGTGTAGCAGCGGTGAACCGCCAATCCAACCATGGTGGAGGGGGAGTGGGGATCAGGCGGATTATCAATTTCAGTTTCACCATTAAAGAGGTGGCTCAATGCTGATAGCAAGGGATTTGGGGCATCTGCAGGATGAGGGTCAAGGTGAAATAGATAATGGTTGAGATCTTCATTGGCAATTTGGATCTAGAGGTAAGCCTCCAGGAGTTCAGCAACATGGTGTTCAGCTTGTATGCATGCATTGGGAAGCTGGGCGAATTTTGTATATAGGCTCTGGTGATATGCTTGGTGGGGGAAAAATCTGCCAGTGCAGCAACATGCTTGACAGCGAAGGTGGAAGTTTCAGTTAATCGTTTGATTTCCTCTTTTGCAACCTCAGGGAAATTGGGAGGTAATTGGGTGATGTGTAGCCCTTCCTTATATTCAGTGACAGAGTGCTATGGAATCGCAGTGATTGCAACACTCAGATGAGGCCACAACAGCCTAGCAAGCTGATGGGCGCTCAAGAAAGGGGTAGCAGCGGGTTTGGGGACATATTTCTTGGGTGGGAATAGGGCATCAAAGACTGAAGGCAGATACAGTTCTAAATTATTCAGAAAGTCTGGAAGCGGGACAATTTCACCAGATTTAACCACTTCATGCAATAATTCCCAGGATTTTGGTTTAGTGGGATTGAGTCAGAGAGACATGGCTGCAGTTGGGTAAGTTTTTTTTAAGGGGGAGGGGGGACTTATTTTGTTAATTTTGGGTCCAAACCTGCTCTCAATTGGGTAGATTGTGAGAAAATTGGCCAGATTAAGCTTTGGTTGCAAGGTTTCACTTATTTTTTGAGCGCTCAGCGGGAGGGGGTGGGGCAGTCAAAATCTCCACTCAAACGCTGTTAGTGTGGCCTCACGGGTGGGCTTGGCAGTTTCTGCTTTATTTTGAACTGTATTGACAGGCCTTTTTATAATGGTCCAATTCATGGCAGAGGGGGCAAAGTGTGCAGCCCTTGCTGATGTGAGCTCAAAAGAAGTGATAAAGTGCAGATGGGATATAGGCACACGATGGGATGTGCTGGACTATGGTTGGCTGGTGGGGGGTAATGGTAGACATTGCCCAAGATACCAAAAGTTTCTCAGCACCACTTGGGACATGGAAGTGGAGGATGGGGTCTGTGCCACATTTGGACAGCCCTTCATCAATTCTTCATAGAGTGTTTAAGGGGGAAGGTATGAGAAAAAGTTTGCAAAGGTCACCACAAATGTGTATCACTGGGGAGGCTTGTATGGATGGTGATAATGGGTGTATTTTTATATATTAAGGGCTAAGCTGCTAGCGGCCACATCCTCTTCAGTGAGAAAGCGAATATCAAAATAGCCCTTATAAGGGCTGAAGTCAATAAAACCCGCTGGTGCAAAGGTGGCCATTGCCAGCTCAGTTATCGCTTTGTTGGTATAGGGGAAGAGACGTCCATACTTGATGAAGAGGCAAAAGCGAATATTGGATGGGGGTAGGGGCTAGGGGTGGGTTGGGTGGACTCACGCTAGGTTCAGTACATAGTCCCTTGGAGGGACAAATCAGCCAGTTTTATTTGGTAGGCTGGATGAGCCAGTACAAACATGTTTTCCTTCTATATGGTAAGTGATATCAGGTGGAGCACCGCTGCCCCACACTGGGGCAGCAGGTGGTGGATCTGAAGACATGAAATGAAAGGTTGATATGGTGAGGCGACGGTGGATAATCAAATTTGTTTTTAAATTTCTCAAATTTGATGTCAAGCAGAAACGATGAGTACAACATATTTAAACTTATTGCGGGGAAGGCCGACCATGGGATGGACACTTCCAAATATGACTCAGAAGAGACAAAACTTAGTACCAGAGGAGGCACCCCAGAGAAGCGATGCTATCTCTTGTTGCCAGCGGGAACGCCACTTATGGGAAGGAGGGAACGTGTGTAGGGGGCGTAGCCACTATTGAGCATGTGTGGAGGAAGGGGTCTGATTTGATGAACCAGACTGGGAACCAGGAGGAGACCAGCTGCCGGCGACGTGGTGGGAGATATCCAAACATCCACACTTGAAAGTGATCCACCAAATGAGACCGGAATCTGTGGACAGCTTCAGGGAGGGTGGGGATGGATCCGGCGATGGCATCCAAGACAATCGTGTGGATAGTCCACATGGCGATTGCAACCACCAGAGCACGAAAGAGGGTGAGAGGGGGAGGCCATTGATGAAGCAAACATATCTCTTGACAGACTGAAGGGATGTGTTTGATCCTGGTCTAGCAGACGTTGGACTTCGCGCCATATTACTTTAGAGGTGGGGCACTTCTCCAGGCGGTGAAACAGCGTTCCATACTGGCCACACACGACACAGGATGAGTGTAAAGCATTAGAGCGCTCAGCTGTACGATACACCTGCCTCAGGCTGCGCCACACATGGGAGCGGACTTGAGGCTGCAACAGAGGATGGTGTGCGTATTTCCAGATAGTCTTTTGGGTCTCAGTGGAATAAGGGATGTCCATCATGTCCAGGTAGTCCACCCTGGATAGGACTTGGGGTCGAATGGGGATCACGCCATCATGGATGGGTAGCCCCTGTACCTCTTGTGTAAACTGAGGATAGGGGCGGCCTCTTCGGGTTGTATGTCCACTAATATGAATTCTCCACTCTGCGCTTCGCATGGAGAGTAGGATTCGTTTGAAGTGGGTTTTGGTCCCGTGAGGACCTGTGGCTGATGAGTGTGATGCGAGGTATTTTATCAGGGAGTGGGGGTTTGATGGATTGTTGAGGCCCAAGGCTCGGGAGAAGTTGGAGTGGGCCGCGCGGGACCAGTGTTGGGATGGGTTTGTAGGAGCAGTGACGGCCGCAATCCAGGTGCCTAGGATCTTGGCGGCATGGGCTTTGAAGTCAAGTAGGCCCATGCCACCATGATGAAGAGGGCCAAACATGACCTCTAGCCGTACTGGTGGAGGGCGGCCTGACCAAAGCCAACCTTGTAGCAAAGCATACAGGGATTTGAAGAAGCTTGGGGAGAAGGGGATGGCGTGGGCTCCAAACCAGACTTTGGATAGGAGCATAGAGTTGGCAAGAACAACCCTGCCAGTGAGGGTAGTAGGGTGGGCTCTGAGAGAGGCGATTCGCTTCGTCACGTTGTCCAGTATATGGCCCTCCATTACTGCTGACGCGTATCCTCCTGCCTCCAACCACACGCCCAGATGGCGTAGCGGTCCTATGGTAGGTCGCGGCACAAAGGGGAGCACCAGTGGAGCGGTGTGTTTTGAGTTAGTAAGGCGTGGACTTGGGCGAGCAGCTGGGCTGGGTTGGGAACTACTTGCTGGGGCCCAGCAGTTCTGAAACCGACCAAGGAGGATGATTTCAGTTTTGGAGTCGTTCAGTGCCGCGTTGCTTACCCGGGAATATTCCTGGATGAGGGCTTCAAGCGCGCATGCATCTTTGTTATTAGACACCCCCACCACGCAATCATCTGCAAATGCCATCATCTTGACTGGGGTTTGGCCTGGCACATGGACCCCAGTGAGGTGGGCATTCACATTTCGCAGTAGTGGGTCAAGGCTGAAGTTGTATAAGAGTGGGCTCAGGGGGTCCCCTTGTTGCAGGCCCCTTTGAGGATGGACTACTTCCGTTAGGAAACCTGGGCCGCGCACAGCCATTGTTGCAGATTCCGTGAGCAGCATCACCCAGTTAATGAAGCGGGGAGGTAGGCGTAATTGTTGGAGGCAGGCCCTAAGGTAATTCCAGTTTACTCTATCATAGGATTTTTGTTGGTCCAAGAATACAAGTGCCCCAGAGGCTGTGGACTGACACACATTAGCCACAGAGTGCACGTTATCCCAAATCGACCTTCTGGGGATGAAACCAAATTGTTCTGGAGAGATGGTGGCAGATGCTACAGTCCCTAAACGGTTAGCCATGATTTTTGTTAAAATTTTGGTGGCTGTGTTTGTTAGAGAAATGGGGCGCCAGTTGGCTAAGTCTAGCCTATCCCCTTTCTTGAAGAGTGTGACAGTGCTGGCCTCATGTCCTCCTGGTAGGAGGCGCATTTCCATCAGGCTTTGGTTGAGTGAGGCGAGCAGCAATGGGGATATATATTTGAAATATTTTTTGTAGAACTCATATGGAATGCCATCTGGGCCTGGGCATTTTTGGTTTGGCGCACCGCGAATGGTAGTCCATAATTCGTTTGGAGTAATTAAATTCATTATTTCTGGGTATCAGAAAATGGTGCGGATATGAGCTCTGTCGAGAAACTCCGCCATTTCGGCCAGCTGAATTGGTTCGGCTCAGTATAACTTGGAGTAATATCTTTGCATTTCGATTGCCACTTCGGCCGGTGTGTCCATGATAGAATTATCCAATCTTTGCACCTGTGTGCAGGCCACACTCTGGCGTGGTGCAAAAAATTTTTTGAAGAAGTATGCGGTGCACTTGTCACCTTTAGTGATGCATGTGGCCCTGTATTGGACACAAACCCAATGTTTGTGTTGCCTTTCAAGTGCGTTGAGGTGGGCTGCTGCCTCCGCCCACTTCTGGCCCCATGCAGGGCTATATCCTGAGGCTGGAATGTTGGACTCCAAGTGGGCCAATTCCACCAGCGCGCACAATATAACCGCTGATGTGGCTCATGAGCGTCTGGATGAGAGATGGTGATAGTGGCGGATGGTGTCTTTTTTGAAAGTTGCCCATGTGGAAATGGGGTCCGCACAAAATGGTGCAACAAACAATTTTGCCAAAGTTGCCTCTTCCACCCACATGGAAAATCCTGGCGACGCAAGCTCTGGGGGGCGGATTTTGCACCAATGTGGGGCCTTTGCAACTGTGACGGGTAAGTGGTATGTTATTGAGACCAGTCAGTGGTCGAAGAATTCCATTTTCGTTGTTTTGAAGTGGGAGATGTGGGGTTGGAATTTCGCCGGTGCTAGAATAAGGTCAATGCGGGTCATGGACCTTAATTGGCCGTTGTGGATGTGGGGACGCGTCATGTTTTTGAGCAGTGGGGCATGTTGCAGCAGCGCATCCATTAACCTAAGGGTGGCTTTTAGAACGCGTAGTTCTATGTGACCCTGTGGGGCGTGGGGTGAAGGCAGCCACCGGTCCGTTGGTGAGGTTAGCCAACAGTTCATGTCACCGATTAGGAAAGAATCAAGGGGTAGCGGGAGGGATTTGACCGACGAGAAAAATTCCTGATGCTCTTGTGCACCGTTTGGGGCGTAAATGTTGATGATTGTGTGTGCAACATCGGCCCATGAGAAGGTGACAACGAGCACTCAGTCATTTAGGAATGTTTCTGAAGATGTAAATTTGAAAAAATTGTTTTTCTGAATTAGCACCCCACAGTGCTTTGACCAAAAGGATAGGGATGGTAGGAGCATTGTTTTCCAAGCATCCTCAGAACCTTGTGGACAGTGGGTTTCCTGGATGGCCAGGATATCCACGGGTAAATTATTTTGTAAAAAACTCAGTTTCCTAGCCCAGGACGGGGGAGGCCTTGAGTCCGGCGATATTCAGCATCCCTAGAGTGAAGGTTTCCCCATTGCACCTTAGGTGTGAGGGGGTGGGCCCCCTGGCCCACCAGCCTCTTCCAGGTCCCCACGGGCTTTCACAGCAGCGTGGTATTAGTAGCAACGCTATCGGGGTTTTTATTAATTTTTGCGGAAAGAGTCATATTGGCTTTGGCCTTCACTTTTTGTTTTCCTGACGTCGGATGAATTTTTTGCGGTGTGGATAAGTTTGGTGCACCGTCGAGTGGGGCAAAAAAAAAATTTTTTGGTTGGGATAGGTCCCAAGTCAGTTTCAACTGGGGCTTGGGTGCAGCGATTGGTTAAGATCAAATCTCCCATTGGATCCTCAGATTGAGTGGCCCGTTTGGCTTGGGCCTCCCAATCTGATTGGGTGATGGATTCCCAAGTTGCTTCCGCTGCGAAGGTCTCCATGTCCTCCTGGCGTTGTGAGTGTGGGATGGTGGTGGTGACCTTGGTCGCTTCCTTGGCCGCAGTCCTACGGGCCTGCTTGGCCTTCTTCCACTCCTGCGGGGAGATGGGCTTTACCAATAGGTAGCAGCCTTGTGCTCCCCACGGGAAAGCCTCTTTGGTGCTTGCGGTTGGATCGTAGTGCGCCTCTCCGCTGGCCATGGCTGTTGAGGGGTGCTCTTAGAATGTAATGCCCTCTTTAATGGGGCACACGTGTGCCTTATGGCTGAACACGTCACAGTGGGTGCAAATGGGGGCGCGCTGTCCACGGTTACCTGGAATGGGTGGGTGGTGTGCCCTGTGATGTCAATAAAGGTGGAGTGCGGGATCTGGGTTAGGTCCTTCACGATCTCCTCAGTTGGGGTCAGAACTGCGATGGCTTTGCCAGTGCACAGGTGGGGCATCAGTGTGAAACGTTGCATTTTGAAAGATTGTATTTCGACATATATGGCGAGACCATCTTTCAGGTGTTGCTCCAAAATGTCACGTTTTACTGTAGTAGGCAAAAAGTCAAACGTGAGGAAAATTTGGTTTGATTTTGTCCATCTGGTGCGTTTAGTTTCGATGACCCATTGCCCTTTGGGGAGGTTGACCACTACGCACACCGCTGCAGCCTCGTCTGCTGCTATTTTGCTTTCAAAACCTAGGTCCAGCCAACCGCGTGACATGGAGTGAGGTGCAACGTACACCGCGGTCGGGAAAATTTTGTGTACATCTTCACAAAATTTTTCCCATAGGGCCGTTTTTTGGATGTCCAGATACACACAGACTCCAAATTCCACCGATGAAAGTGGCTGGGAATGTGGCGTATTGATGTACTGGTTGCATCGTGCTTTCCACGCGAGTATCTCCAGGGAAATTGTGACCGCCAGTTTTCTTTAGATTTTTTTCTATTCCACCGGATTCTCTGGGGCGTTTTCGAACGTTAGAGGCCGCGGGCCTTCCGCCTGCTCCTCTTGCCTTGCTTGCCCAACTGCTCCCAGACATGGGCGCAGACTAATCCCTCTATGAGATTATCAAACTAGATTTAGTCTTGAATTGAATGGGTTGCAAAAGTGTTTGCAACGAGAAAGAAAAGTTAGACTCTGTGAACTACATCACCCAGTTTATGAATCTATTTGTGAGTTTAAATTTTTGAAGGCAGGCCCTAAGATATGTCCAGTTCACCAAGTCGTATGCCTTTTGTTGGTCTAAAAAGACAAGTGCTCCAGAGGTTTTGGACTGGCAGACATTTGCAACTGTGTGGATGTTATCCCATATGTATCTTCTTGGAACAAATCCATACTGTGATGGGGATATCGCGTCAGTTGCATTTTCTCCTAGTTGTTTGGCCATAATCTTTGTGAAAATTTTGGTATCTGTGTTGGTTAGGGAGATTGAGCACCAATTAGAAGGTCTAGTCTGTCTTATTTTTTAAATAAAGTGACAGTGTAGGCTTCTTTGCCTCCTGGTAGGAGGCATGTTTCCATGATACACTTATTCATTGAAGCTATAAGAATGTTAGAGATGTTAGCAAAATATATTATGTAAAATTCATAGGATATCCCATCAGATCAAGAGCATTTCCCTCTTGATGCACCGCTTACTACTTCATATAACTCCTCACATGATAATAAGTTGATTAAGTTGTTTTTTTGGGCTGAGGTGTCGATATGTGCACTTGTGAGAAATTTCTCAATTTTTTCTAGTTCTACTGGTTCATATTTATACAATTTCATATAAAACCTGTGCACTTTGGTTGCAACTTCTTTGGGCGATTCCACTATTAATTTGTCCAGTCAACGGACCTGTGTGCAAGCTATCATACTTCTTTGGGTGTGGAAGCGGCAGAAAAAGTATCTCAAGCAAGTTTCTTCATCTCTTATGTTTTTGGCTTTATATTGAAAACCAACTCAGTGTTGGTGTTGCTGATCAGGGTGTTTAGCTGAGCAGATACCTCTGCCATTTGCGACCCCATCCAGGGCTGTACCCTATGCGTGGGACTTTGTTTTCTAGGCGGTTGATTTCTGCCAAGATGTGCTTGATAATGGATGAAGCTGCCCTGTATCTTCTAGACATGTATGTTTGATTTGTTGGGTTGTTGATTTTTTAAGTTTTCCCCAGTGGTTAGTAGGTCTGAGCAGAAAGGTGTTTGGAAATCCTGGGTTGAGGATATTTCCTCCATCCAGGATTTATATTCTGAGTCAGCTAAACTTTCTGGGCGTATTTTGCACCATCTAGATGCTTGGGTACTTGGTTCCGCCGGTTTATAGGACACCAAAACTAGCTAATGGTCAGTAAATTTAATTTTTGTAGCTTTAATTTTTTAATTTGGTGACAGAAAATTAGTGGTGCGAGTATCAGGTCTATCCATGACATAGAGATAAGTGCACCGTTATATACATTTGGGCGTGTCATGTTTTTTAGTAGTGGTATCCTTTTTGGTAGTGGATCATATAGTCCCAGGGTGGCCTTTAGTATGCAGAGTTCCACTTGCCCTTGTGGTATCTCCATTTGTGTATGGCCATTGATCCGTATCTAGGTTAATCCAGCAGTTCATGTCTCCCATGATGAAAGTACTTGCTGGTAGATTTAGTAGTGTTAGGAATGTGAGAAATTCTCTTTGATCATGTGCACCGTTCAGGGCGTACACACTGGCTATTGTGTGCACTTCAGTGTGCCATGAGAAGGTTGCAGCGAGATGCAGCCATCCAGGAATGAATTTTTATTGATATATTTTAAAGTTTTGGTTCACGCATACTATCACCCCACAGTGTTGCAAATAAAACGATATTGTTGGGAGGAGCATTTTTTCCCATGCTACCACCTCTCCCTGTGGACAGTGGGTTTCCTGCACCACCAGGATACCTACAGGTGGGTTTTGTAGGAGACTCAACTTCTTGTCCTGGGACATTATTGACCAACCATATTAATATGTTAATTTATATATCTAATTTCATGCTTTAACTAATATTTAGCTAGAATATTTGATAGGGAATAGTAATTACATTGCTCAGCGGCCCCTTCTTTTATATGTAATTGCTTACCATATTAATCTATTATTAGTCAAATCTCTAGTCCCCATAGGTATTTCCATTTCTTAAATTATAGACCATTAATGCTGTTGGGACCACGGGGGTTATACCATGTATTCCTTAATTTATGGGGCTAGGGGACCTGAAGCTCCTGGGTGGTAGAATATACCTTTTTGTTTTTCTTAGTCAAAAAGTCTTTTACTATGGATATTATGTCTGGAGTGGTAATTCCTAGATATAAGTTAGTCCCTTAATTAAAAGGGGTAAGCCAATTTGAATTAGAATGGCAAAGAAGTGAGTCTCTTTATTTTCTTGGAATTCATGATATAAGGGAGATAGGAAAGGTTTCAGTAAATCTCCAAGCAGTCCAAGCTAAGATCTATAATTATCATGAAAGGGGGATTCTGCGGCAGGCTAGTCATCTTGGTTGAATAGGATTTTCTCGGTGCATGGATCATGTTTGACCCTAAGATTGTGAAGCTCCAAAGGAGCAATAGTTGACCACATAAGTCAATGTTGATCCCCAACTTTGAGAGCCCATGAATTTCGTTGGAGATTAACCTCAGTACATGTTTGAGCCATTTGATAGGATTAATAGATTCACTTTGGCTGACGCATCCAGATCTCCAATTTGTGTAGGAATCCTGACAATGCCCCCTCTAGATCTTGGCGTAGGGGAAAAACGGATGAAGAAAGTAACTATGTACGCATGACTAAGTACCCTGAACGATCTCTACATTTGTGTGTTCTTTACACCACTTATAAATGACTTTAAGGCCCAGATCAATTGGTGTCCAATTTTTCGTCATGACCTCCGTTCTGATGATGGTAGGAAATGAATAGGTCACACGTTGGAAGGTGTGCAGGGGGTCATTCTTATCATTAGTTTTGATTAGTTTCTCTAATAGTTGTAGCAGATAGGTTCTCATAAGCAAGGGACTGAAGTCAGATAATCTCATTGGCAATACTTTGCATAGTGACTTCAGGGGATTTGAAGGAGTCTTGGTCAAGCATAGCCTGCACTTTAAAAGGCAGCTGGGGTTTATCTCCGTACAACGCTTGGAAGGGTGATATCTTAGTTAAACAATGATATGTGATCCTATAGTCTATAATTGCACTAGGCATTATTAGAGCCAATGAAGGGGGTCAGTCATAGCCATTTTCTGGAGGGTTGCAGTTAGAGTACCATTTGCACGCACTACCATTCCATTGGTTGCATGATGGTGTGAATGGAGAATATCTGTGTCGTTCCATCAGTTTGGCTAAATCTTTTACCAGAGACAATCAGAAATTTTACATGTTATCAGAAATAATGATTCTAGGACGCCCATGTTGGGTGATAATCCAATTATATGTAAACGTTTCAATAGCCTTTGCCAAAACTGAGGGTTGAGATACAGCTTTGATCCACTAAGTTAAATGATCAATGGTTAGTAGGAGGAACCAATGATCATTAGAGGCTCAAGGGAGAGGTCCTACAAGAGCAAATGCTAATAGTATGAAGGGTTCGCAGGGTAGAACCACTTGATGTTGAGATCCGGCTTTAGGTCCAGCTTGATTTTTTCATACCAGGCAGGACTTGATACATCCTGTATTGAAACAATAATTCCTTCCCAATAACATTGGATCTTAAGTCACTGGTAGGCTTTCCAAATTCCCCATGGCCAACTTGCTGATGGCCCTCCAATATGACGTCAGTTTGAGCCAAAAATGTACATAGGGCACCCACTTTTTGAAAACAAGTTTGTACATTTGGCGGTCTGTGACTAAAAGATTCGCCGATTTTCTCACTAATTCCTTTTGTTGGTTAGGGATTCATCCTTCCATAAATGCAATCGTGCTATGAGGTCATATAGTCAATCCTCTTCAGAGTCAGTTAATGTTAATATGGGAAGCCAGGTTAAGTCATTCACATTTTGATGTATAGGCCCTGGTTAATGGATCATAGAAAAGTCATAATTTTAGAGTTTTAACGCCCATAGGGTTAATTTCCCATTGGGGCCTTCATTTGCTGTAGGTATCTAAGGAAACATGGTCAGTAATTACGATGAAATGTTTCCTATATAAATATGGTTGAAAACTTTAATAGCCAGGAGTACGCTAAACATTCACATTCCATAACACTATAGTTGCATTCAGATTTGGATAGGGTTTTGCTATAATAGGCGATAAAATAATCCACTAAGTTTTTGTTGCGCTGAGATTTTTACCTCCAATGGCTATATTTCTAGCATTGGTGAAGAGGAGAAAGTGTTTAAATTGGTTGAATAAGTATTGGAGAGTGGGAGAGAGATACGTAGCAGGTTGAAGACCAGTTGTGCTCTTCTTTACACTGGAAGGGTATCTTTTTCTTTAGTAGATAAACTAGAGGCTCAGAGGTGTCTGAAAAGTGGGGGATAAAGTGGCGATAATATCTCACCATCCCTAGGAAAACTTATACATCTTGTAGAGATTTAGGGGGTCATCTTAGCTATGGACAAGACATTATCATCCATTAGGGATATTCCAGCTTTACTTACTTTATGGCCCAAAAAATACATTTCACTCTGAAAGAAAGAGCATTTTGACGGATGTAGTTTTATTAAAGATTGTCATAACAGCTGAAAGCCTTGCCTGAGGTGATCTAGGCGCTTGATAAATGGTCTCAAAAAATGGTAATACCGTCATGATAAAATAACACACAGGAGCGTTTTAAATCGCTTAAGAGTATGTCCAAGGCGCGTGGGAGGTAGCAGGGGTGTTACATAACCCCTGCGGCATTTGAGTGGGCTCAATTAATACTTCACTTGAGGTGAGATTGCACTTTTCACGATCCTTTGGTGACAAATTGACTTGCCAGTACCCACTGAAAAGATACATAGCCAAGGAATAGTGGGATCCTGACATCAAGCATAAGGAATCATTTATATGCGTCAGAGGATAGCTATCTTTTAGGGTGATAGAATTGAGGCGGCGATAATACATTACAACACAGTTGCCACTATCCTTCTCTCAGATTAAAGGATTGGGAAAGCCCATGGGCATTTAGAAGTCTCTAGTAAATTGACTTTCGCTAATTGTTGTAAAACTAAGGCCACTTGAACTACCTCCACTTTATATTTCATGTATGGCCGAGATTTATATGGAGGTTAGCCTCAGTCTCGATTTGGTGAAATACATCAGACAATTTTTTGTAATCACTTGGCACCAAAGAAAAATTATTGCCATACTCCTCAAGGAGGTCTTTGGCATTCTGGCGTTCATTAGGGGTGAGTTTATCTCCAATTCTGCTTTCAACCAAAGCTATTTGTGGGCAGGATATTGAATACTAAATCTTGCAAAGAGCCAAACTAACTCACATAGGAAGTATTCTGAACGGTATATAGTTTTACATAAGCAATAGGGGCATGCTGAAAGTTTTGAAGGGTATGATTTGTTAAATTCCCCAAAAAGATAGAGATAGTTCTCATAGGAAGGATCCAAAACCCTAGGAAAGTCACATCTTATTTGATTAGAGGTTTGGGTATTCACATAGATCCAAAATTTGATTAAAATGGGTGAGAATCTGGATCCCCATATCCACAATAACTTGTGAGCCAGTGGGTATTGTGATAGGATGAAAGGCATACACAAAGATCCTGTATTTGGCATCCACAGCCTCTGAGATAACTTAGGATTTCCCTCTAAGACTTGATACAATTTTGCAAATGGAGAATGGGATTCAAGAAGGCATGTCCATTTTTGTGGGTCCTTTACTTTTGATGGGGAGTTCATATATTAATGGGATCCAATACCTAGTAAAGACAGGTATTTTTCTTTATGGTTAATGATAAAGTTAAACTCCCTCATCAGTTAGACCACAGTAAGCAACTCACAAGTATCGTTTCTAATGCAATAGAGGGGACAATTTGTTATAAAGTTTCCCAAATTGAAGGGGTAAGGCAGAATAGGCTCCTATCACCTTAGTTGACTGATTACCGGCTGTACCATATCAAAATTCATAAATCAAGTCCAGATCCATTTTTATCTTCTAGATAGGTTGTAAGGAAATAATGTTAACCAGGAAACTGGTGTCAATTTTCACTAGGACTTTAACCTTGTAAACGACTACCTCTAACAAACCACCAGAGATCTAAATTATTGGAAACAGCTAGTAAACTGTCATTAAGGAATTTTATTGAAGTGAGCAGAGGATTCTTCCATGGCCATTTTGGGGATGTTTATTGCATTTTAAAGGTTTATCTGCCAATGCTTGGATTTCCAGAGAGGAGCTGATCGCCAAAATTTGTTTGGATAGCTGACCAACATAAAATTAAGCTGGAGATTTTTATTTCCTTGAATAGAAACAGGTTTATCAACTTCTGAAGGCGCAGCTAACAAAAAACATCCCAAAGAGCTGGGAATAGGGCTAGAGCTAGAACAAGGGTCTTGAGGCACTAGATTTTCGTCAGCATAGGGAGCCTCCAGCCCTATACTGATAGATCTTTTGTCGATTTATGTTGAAAACGTGACAAAAGTCTACAGTGTGGTTGGTTTTCTTGCAATGGGTGAATTATGATTCAGTGTAGGCAAATCATGGGGTTTGACGCCTAACACTTGGGGCTGGGGCTTATTATTTTTAAAATGAGGTGGCCCAGCGGGTTTATGTAGTTTGGCAGGAATTTCCAAAATGGCTTCCTTGATATGGAGGAGGGACGTCAAGTTGAATTTTACAACTTTTAGATAAAATAGAATACTAGCCATATTTTTAAATGGCAAAATTGAGGCAATGATAGCATCATATAACGTAAATTGATTCCCTACAACTAACGTTTGAGACTCAAAAGAATGATGATTAAACTCATTTATAGTTTCTCCCCAATAAAGGCTTATTCTCATAAATTCTGTTTTTGGTTATATAGAGTTAGGTCACTCCCAAATTCTTGGAGCAAGAAAGTCTTGGCGTCAGTTTAAGTATGGCAATGCATTAGATGGGGGACCATAATAATTTTGGACCATGCAACTAAAACAGTTCATCAGTTGTTTAAGCTGTTGATTATGGGTCACTTCCTCCATAAAGATTTCATAGCAATATAAGAAAGAGAATATGTTTCCCTCTCCAGGGACATACTTTTCTTTGATGAAGGGTTAAATGTACCAGTTTTCTTTCTGCTCAACATCACTTTTGAGTGATTTTAAAAAAACAATTAATTTTCCAACACCACCTCACCACATCAACTACACAATTTATGTCCTCAGATCTACCACCTGCCGCCCCAGTGTGGGGCAGTGGGGCTCCACCTGCTAGCATTTACTGCTCAGCAGGCGAATGCATGTGGACTGGCTCATCCAGTCCACCAAATCCATCTGGTCGCTATGTCCCTCCAAGGGTCTTGTACTCCACCTCTCAAGATTCCACCCAACCCACCCCCCATCCAATAGCTCTACCTCAATCCTCAATCCACTTTTGCCTCTGAGTCAAGTATGGATGTCTTTTCCCATATGCTGACAAAGCGATAATTAATTTGGCAACTGCCACCTTTGCATTGGCAGGATCTATAGACTTCCGCTCTTATAAGGGCTGATTTTGACATAGGTTTTCCCACCAAAGAGGATGCAGCTGCGGCAGCAGCTATGCCCTTAATATATAAAACACCCACATTACCACCACCCATACATGTCACCCAGATAATACCACACATGTGGTAACCTTAGCAAACCTCCCCTCACACCTTCCCCTTAAAAACTTTATTAAGAAGTTGATGTCATTGCTCTCCACTTAAGGAAAAAAAAAACCCATCATACAATTCATTGTTTTAAGTGGTACTGAGCGCCTCACGTCACCTCATGCAAATGCCACCATTACCCCTCACCAGCTGAACATGGCCAGCACATCCTATCGCGCGCCTATATACCATCTGCACTTGGCCATTTATTTTGTGCTTGTTCAAATGCTGCACAATTTGTCCCCTCTGCCATTAGTTGGACCACACAAAAAAACATGTTGATATAAAACCCTGCAAACATGGCCAACTCTACCCATAAGGCCACACCAACAGTATTTGAGTGAAGATTTCGGCTGCCCCAACCCCTCAGGTTGAGCGCTTGATAAGAAGCAACAAAATCTAGCAACCCAAATCCAAGACAGCCAAATCCAAGCTGGCCAATCTACACCTAAGCCAACCAATTGGGAGCAAGTTTGGACCCATGTTCAATCCAAAGAATCTCCCACCCTCATAATTACTAACTACAGACACCTACTCACTGAATCTCCCAAGTCAATCAACATCCCTGGAACTCATTGGATGAAGTGACCAAATCTGGTGAAATTGTTCTACCACCAGAGTATCCAAATCAATATAGATTCTTATCTGAATTCAGACTTTAATACCTCAGTCTCAATCAACCAATATGACCAAAAACCCAAAACCTTTAACAAGGTGACCACAACCTTACTGAGGTCACAGTGGCCACACCCAATAATCCTCATTTTTTATACTGTGTGCAAAATCTGTCGCAGAATTTAAAAAAGGGCTGCACCCCTCTGTTCCCCACTGATTTTACTCCTACTCTAAAAAGAAAATTTAATGCCTATATGAAACTGCCACCACTGCTGTCAAGCATGTTGCCAAACTGGCAGATTTTTCCCCATCCACATGCATCACAATAGCCAATATTGCGAAATTAGAACAACTTCATGACGCTGCATCCAGGCTGAACACCATGTTGCTAAACTCATAGAGGCTTTGATCCAGGCCCAAATTGTTGATCTCAACAACTATCTACTTCACCTCGACCCTCATCCCACAGATTCCCTTAATCCCCTTGCTCTCAGCATTTATCTGCCCCTACAATGCTGAGCCTGATAATGATCCACCTGATCCCTCCTCCCCTCCGCCAAGGCGGGATAAGTGGCTCGATGCTGTGCCACTTGGTAGGTTATTTTCTCATTTCTTTTTTTGTGTCTCACTACTTGATAAGGGCAGTCAGTTCATGTTTTTTGGTTGGTTTAGTTTTGTAGTTTCAGTTTTGGTATTGTCCGTCCCCTTGTCATCTTGCATCAGTTAAATAAAATAAAAAGTTTAAATGTACCACTTGGGGGTTGAGGCCAAATGACATGTGCTGATACAGGACTGCGCTTTCACCTAACAATGAAGTGGTATCTCAGGAATATGCTTGTTATTTCTCGGCGTTTAAGGATTGATTCCGCTGAGTTGGTTTTGCACAGGGTATGAGCCACTGAGCAATCAAATCAGATGATATGAGGATCACCGACTTATAGTAAAACTTTTAATAAAATATGTATGGAGCTATTGCCCCTTATTACAACCTTTATTTTACTGTAAATCGCAGACATATCTGCGCTCTACTCTTTTCTACTAAAAACCTCTAAACCATCTATCCTCCATCAGACTCTTTATACTTTGGTTCCCCAGCCAGATGCGTCCTCAGCTTGGTACTCTTCTATTCTACTTCCCTTTTTTGACTTACTCTCATTTGTATCAAATCTTGACATAAATCCTCTCGATTCACTGAATGCCTCATTTTGAGCGCTTAAATTACCAGTACTAGTTTGACTCCAGCAGATTCCGTACATTCCGCCATATTGACTTAGGGCTTATCATCCAGTCATATTGGAATCACGACATTACCTCCTCCTTGACTGGATGATAGGTTCTTACTGTTTGTATGCTTGAAGGAACTTTGCGTGGACTCAGTTGATAACCTGACCCCCAGCGGATTCCTTAATTGTGTAGACATCTGTGCCAGACTTCTCAATAATCTTAAACGGGCTGACCCAAATGTTGGAGAGCTTATTTTTTGATCCAAATCCATGCTGATCATGGAATAAAACGTAATCCCCTACAGCAAACAACGGAAGACCACTCTGTCGCTTCTGGTTGGCTGCCTGATTCCTAATCTTCTTAGCCAAGCTGAAGGAATATGCTTCAGTTTGTAGCTTGATCAGAATGTTCACGAGATTAATCAAATAGCAGTGGAGTTCTAGTCCATCAGTGTCTTCTACACACGCATAAAGCAGCACCGGAAGAGCCAGGTGTCAGGCATATAGTAATTGAAAGGGCTTTTCCCTGTGGCGGAATGGTAACTAATATTATAAGCGAACACGGCGGTGGAAAGAAGAGAGCTCCAATCAAAAGGGTGATCCGTTACTAATTTTTGAAGTATGTCACCAGAGTCCCATTCACTCGTTCAACCATTCTATTGGACTTGGGGTGGTATGGGGTCATCAGAACTCCGCGGATTCCCATGAGCTCATTCAGCTTGGGAAGGATGTGCGATGTGAAGTTGGTGCCATTATCAGTGATAATAAACTGAGGGCAACCGTGCCACTGAATAATGCATTCCAACACAAATTTAGCCACTGTTAATGCCCCCAGATCTCGTATCACCCTTGCTTCAGCCCACCGGGTCAAGTGGTCAATAGCCACTAGAATGTACTTACAACAGTTGGCTCCTGTTGGCAAGGGGCCAACAACATCGAGGGAGACCATATTCCAAGCAAAATGTGGTTTCACTAACCGATATGACATCATACAGGTGAACGGTTTCTCCAATTGGCATTGATGGCAACAGGAAATAGTTAAGCACATCGAAACTCATACTTTCCCAATAGTATTGTGGAAGTAACAACTCCATAGTCTTACGCATGCCACCATGCCCAACTGCCCTGTGAGCGCTCATAATGATTTCTGGCCATGCGGAGGGCCATGGGAAATTCACCGTAGTATTGCCAATTTGCTTGTAAAGTTCCCCATTCCATTGGAAGGTATTCATATGCAATTCGTTTAACACTTTGATTACTTGGGGTGGTTCATTGTTATATTTTCTGCTGAGCATCTTATAATACATCACATCGCTGAGGTCTGCTGTCACTGCAATAGTCATTAACCAGGATAAATAGTCAGCATTCTGGTGCTTTGATCCCAGCCAGTGGAGAATCTCAAAATCATAAGCCTGTAACTTGAGAGCCCATCAAGCCAACTGTCCTTCTGATTCTTTGAGATTATGCAACCAGCGTAATGACATATGATCGGTTATGACTTTGAACTTTACCCCATGCAGATAGACTCTGAATTGGTAAAACGTGTAGATTACTGCTAAGCACTCTCGCTTGATCACAGTATAGTTATGTTCATGAAAGTTCAAACTATGATTACAGAACGCAACATGATGTTCTTTTCCCTCATCATCTTTCTGAGAAAGTACTGCCCCAACAGCGGAAAGGGATGCATCTGTCTGAATGATAAACTCCCAGTTGAAGTTTGGATATCATAACGCTGGTGGCTGCTCAGCGCCGTATGGAGTGCATTGAAATTGGATTGACAATGTTCCATCTACTTGAACACAGCGTCTTTTTTCAACAACTCAATTTAGCGGGCCTCCAATACAGCTAAAATTAGTGATGAAGCGTCAGTAGTAACTGACCATCCCCAGAAATACCTGTATGTCACGCTTACTATTAGACATAGCCATCTTGCTGATGGCCTCCACCTTAGCCAGTTGTGGCTGCAGCCCAGTTGGGTCTACCACAAAACCCAGGTATTCAAGATGATCTTTAAAAAAGTTACACTTCCGAGGTTTAATTTTAATGTTCGCCTCAGCCAGCTGGCAGAATACTGCTTCAAGTTGGTCGAGGTGCTCCAAAAAGGTCCGAGAGAAAACATTATTATCATCGAGGTATACTTGAACGCATGACAGTTTCAGGTCGCCAAGAATAGTGTCCATGGCTTGCTGAAAAGTAGCAGGAGCGTTACACAGTCCTTGAGGCATCCTTGTTGGTTGAAAAAGGCCTTTAGAGGTGATCACAGCGCATTTTTCCTGTTCTGCCAAGGGTAACTCGATTTGCCAGTAGCCTGATATTAAGTCCATTGCAGAAAAGTAGAGTACACCCCCTAATCGGTACAAGGCGTCATTGATTCTTGGAAAGGGGTATCAATCCTTTTTGTAATACTGTTGAGCTTCCAATAGTCTATTACTACTCAGTTGGTGCCATCCTTCTTTTTTACTATCAGAACAGGCGAAGCCCATCAGCCCTTGGATGGATCAAGCATCCCTTGTTGTAATAACTTGTCAATTTCTTCATTAACCATATCTTCCGCTGCCTGAGAGCAGTGGATCGGCTGAGATCTTATCAGAGGATTATCACTGGTATCCAATCAATGGACCATCCCCCGAGCACACCTTAAATCGTGATCATCAACAGCAAAAATCCCCTTGTATTTCTAAAATAAAGCCATTGCTTGATCTTTTTGTTCATATATTAATCTCATTAAATTACTCCGCGGTACCACTGTTAGTACATCAACTGATGGTTCAAGTGGTAGTCCAAATTCATCCAATGATCTGAAATCATGAACCTGACAGACCTCATCTATGGGAATCAGATGTAGATATACTATAGTTTGGTGGTGGCGGATTTGCATTGGTTTGCTCTGCAGGTTTGCTAACAAAACCTTTATCTCCCCATGTCCTGGGAGTATAATTCCTGAAGCCACATGTGGCTCAAACCATGTTTGATGGTAGAGACCAATAACTTCCCCATATAACCCACTCAGCTCTTCTACCTCTATCTCAGTATTCACTAAGACTTGGTGGCTGGAAGGGATGGATATGGGCCCTGCCGCTTGAAGAGGTATCCCTTGGTATTCATAGATCTGCTGAGGAAGGGCCCGAGTATTGCGCTTCAGTTGATGGTAGCAAACAGGCCATACCCTGTCACTATAGGCGAGGTTGATATGAATTGTATGCACCGGATCCTTTGGTGCTCCCCTAGTATTAAAGTAAATTGGGATCCGCTGACCCAGAATGTCGAGGGTCTCCTCCATCATATCAATGATAGCCCCAAAATGATGCAGAAAAGTGGTCCCAATTAATATGTCATAGTGTTCATTTGGTAACACAATCGCTGGAGCCACAATGACAATGGACCCAAAGTGCAAAGGCAGCGCACTATAAGCTCCCTTGGAGACAATGCTTACAGCTCCAGCATTTTTGTAAACCATATGATGGTCCACATCAGGTTTCAACGTTAATTTTTGCATTGACTTAGTGGAAACTATGTTGACTGGAGCACCAGTATCCATTATAGCGCGAACTCTATTTTTCACTACAAAAATATCACAGTATGTACACTCAGAATAAGAAGAATATTGATTGTTTAATATGTGAACGTTTACGGGCTCTCTTTTCCCAAGAAAATTCATAATCCCCTCTCTGACTTGGGGGTATTCTCTGACAATGGTATCTACTGGAAGGGCGACGTTCACTTCTTTCAGAGTTGGCGCATCTGCGGCAGGATCAAGTTAGTCTGAGGAGGCTTGATCAAGTATTTGACAGGAATAGGGCTTCAGTTGTTTGAGGGACTCTTCTTATGCCGCCGCCTTAGCTTGAGCTTAGGTTACTACGTTTACTCCTCCAAATGGCTGATGGTATAAAATTCCATCATCAAACTAAGAAACTTTTGCAGGGTATACTGCTACTGATTTGGGGATGTGTTGAGTGAGTATTGCGGAGGTAGAGGGTCCCATTTCTACTCCGCTCCATCTTTTCCCTGGTAGTATTGGTCTTGTTGTACATAATTCATGCGGTAATTGTGGCAGAATTTTGCCAAATGACCAGGGCGACTGCATTCGTAGCAGTTAACCACATAAGAAACACGTCCTGGGTTATCTTAAGCAGGTCCAGACCGGAAGGGTTGGGGTTATTTGGTATACCCAGTTCCAGGTTGGTAAGCTGATTGTTGACGGTCAGCATAATTGGGTCCAGGTCAATAACTAGGTTGCTGGCAGTTGTCATGGCCAGCCCATTGATGCTGATCATACTGTTGATTATAATTCAGTTGAGGATGAGGCGAAGGGTTATAGAAAGGCTGAGGATTACTTAATGAAGCTGGAGGCGGCCAATAATATTCTCCAGAATAAGAGGGTGCTGGGGCAGCAGTAGTCTTACAATCCAAATTTGGCGGCGAAAAGTTAGGGGATACCTAACGTAGAAACTGTATAATTTTAATCAGAGGTACGTCGTTGTCCAAAAGTGGAGAAATAACATTAGAAAGTTCATGATATGGATTCACCGCGGCAGACATGGCAATGCACATGTCAGCTTCTGCTAAGTACCCAGCTCCAATCAGTACATGGGCTTCTGTTGTGAATCAATTAACAAACTTGATGAGAGTCTCATTTTGATGGAACCCAATTTTTAAAAATTCCACTTTATGTTGTGACATTTTTGAGTTCCCCCAAACAAGTGGAGTACGGTGTCCTTTATGTCTTTATAGGAGACAGAACTACAAGGGAGGTAACAGGTGACCTGATCAGTGCTTCCTACATCCAGGGCAGATATTAGCAACTTAGCCTTATGTTTATCAGAGGCTCCTTCCACGGCTAACTCAAATCATTTAAAGAACCCATGGATGTTCCCATTGCAGTCAAACGGGGGTATCTTTTCAATATTAATTTCCTCCTTTCATTCATGGTTGTTAGGTCTGCACTGAGGAACAGAACAAGACCCAAAAGTGGACTCTCGATGAGGAGCAGAATTAGCTGAAGTGGGGATATTTGTTGCTTTGGGGGTAGCATGACTGTCAGTTGTAGGTGGTACAGCCATTACTGGAGATAAGTGGTGTTCCAACTCATATGAACATCCGGTGCTATTATCTCGAGGGTCATAGCTATGACCAGCGCTGTTTTCTCCTACATAGGATGCTTCTTCTTGATAGTCATCATCCTCCCAGCGCGACGACTGAGAAGGAGTAGAGAATCTTTGTTCTGCATATTGCAACCGCTGTGTGGCATCATTTAGACATTCAGTAAGTTTTTTGTTTTGTTGTCCTAAAATTCTTATTTGACTAAACATAATATCAAGTTGATGCATGACCGCGTTACGTTTTTGAAGGAGTTCAACTTGGTTTTTGAGTACCGCGTCCAAGGTAACTTTGATTTCCTCATATGAAGCTGATATGGGGTTTTGGAGGACTCCCCAATGACATGACTTGGGTAAGGCATGATTGGCAACTGGAGTTCGGAGTGTTGGGTGGTTGATCAATGGGCCCCCTGTAGTGAGCACCACTGTTGTGATTTTGGACGGAATCGTTAGGATCTATCAGGCTATTTGCACAGGTTGAGCCCTCTGAGCAACGGATGGACAATGTGGAGATCGTTGGTCCTTCAAGAGCACTTGAAAATATATCAAAAATAGGAGCAATTGCCCCAAAGTGGTTCTTATATTTATTATTTTTTATAAATACGGCATCTTTTCTGTCCCGTCTTGTCTGCACTAAAAAACCTACCTCTCTTAATTGCCCATTTTTCTTATATACATCAGCTTCAGGTGATACTATTTCTCATTGCTTGGGTTATTCTAATTTGCTGATTTTCCTCGACAAGGCTCGTTATTCTTAATTCTCTGTCACCCTATTTGTAGGCAATTTACTTCATATTTCTACAAATGTCAACATCGCCTTGTTGCCTTATATAGAGGCGATCCAATAAACTCATATATCCAATAAGACCTGTTATATCCCAATATCGCCTCATCTCAAGGTACTCAAATATTTATAACTGATACTATGTTGGTGGATTCCACCTGACTGTCCCAAGATTATTGTCCAGTCATATCAAAATTGTGACACTCAATTTGGGACTTATAGGAACATCTGAATATCTTAATGGTTATGTCCCACATAGTAGAACATGACAATATTCTACCAGGTGTAAGTCACGGGGAATGTCCCATGCATAGATTGAGCCCTTTTCCCATCTCTTAGTAAAAAGATATAAAATAGGGTGGCAGTACCCCTCATCGCCCAGGGTGACCTCGCTCACGTGGTAGATGAGCATTGGGTCATAGCCCTTCCTCTTCAAATTCCCCCTGGTGCCCACCTTCACCTCATCAGAACTAGTACATTTTATTGGGAAAATTTGCGCCAAGATCATTGAAATGAAGTCATTTGGTCTGAAGTTGAGTGGTAACATGCCCGATGATTGGATCCCATATAGTCAAAAAGGGACAAAGACTTGTCTATTGGTTAGAATTGCCGAAGGTTTCAATTTGGCTAAAACCAAAATTGCAAAATTTAACTCCCTCCCAAAATTGTTGGGAATGATCCCTGATGTGCAGGTAGTAGCATTGAACACCATTGACGAGGGTTCAAAGCTCCCTGCCAGCAAATTGGGCATTGCGGCTGATGCAACACTTTTTGACCAAACAAACATCCCAGCAACTGGAAATGGGTGGGTTGGGCATCCCAAACCCGTTCCCAATCAATTGAGACCGCCCCTACGTGAGGTGGCCTTGGGTGATTCCCATTTCTCATTGGGCTAAATGCAGTTGTGCTAACCGTCATAAACATAGTTTAGCCTTGGTTCAGGCGTTTGAGGTCAAACTGCAGTGACTAAGTCTTCCACCAAAACCTTTGATGTCAGTTCCCAGCGAACTTATCTGCCCCCAATCCTGAATAATTCGCCAGCTAGGTTAAAATTGAGTGTCTCAATCCTGGCTTGTCCCCGCATCAATAGACCACTATTTAATCAGTTGCATCACACTGAGAAAATTGTTGGTCAATTTTCTTCCTTTCATTTACAATAAAATTTTGCTTCCAAAAACTATCAAATTTGATTTTATTGATATCCTTCTGGCCACATTCCCGATGGCTTTTCTCTGGTGGCCCATTGACCCATATACCAGATGAGCTCTACCAGTACTAATGGTCACTATGGCCCCCACCGTTGTAAACTGGATTCAGCGAGTTAGATTCTTCTGGCAATTTAACCCTGTCATTATGAACTTTTGCTAACAATAATCTGAAATCTTCTGGCCGCACATCCACCATCTTCAGGCAAGGATCCGCCCCCTTGTCTCCTCAGTTGATTTAACCCCAACTAAAGGTGACCTTATCAAAACCATACATGTAGTTCCACCCCCTGCAGTAAGACCTCCAGGGTCTGGAGCAGCCTCAATTTGGTCTGTTCTCAGGTTGCTCTTTACTATTGTTTTGCTCCAACAATTTATCGTTTCACAATGCCTGGCTCCATACAACGTCATTCAGGCAGCAATGCCTCTGGCATTCTGGCTTGCTTTTTGGGTGCTTACACATCACAACTGGCAGGCCGATCTAAACTTCTTCTGCCATTTTTACATGACACCAGGACAAGGCTTCCACCTTGCATAGAGAGAAAACTAAGACTGGGTTTACTTGAGTAATACCAACATTGTAAAATGACTTTTTAGCAGATTAATATTTTTTCTAGCGCAAATTAAAAATCTATTTTTTACTATTTTGACATCATACAACTTATTAAAACCAAACAGCCTGTGGGAAAAATATAAGGAAAGCATAAGCAAAGATATAATTCTCAATGCCCAGGAAGATTCAATGACCCAAACATGATTTTTTTATCACAAATATCTAATGAGGAACTATTTCTTTAAGAAGACAAGTGTGTAATGATGATTGGTAAAGCACTGCTTCAGCTGGGAGTATAAGCTTCTGAGAGAAGTTACTTCAACCTTCTTTACACTGAAGTCATGAGGGAATGCAATTATAATGTCAAAGAGCTGAAACGCTAGTGCAAAGAAATTATCAACTTTTGGTTGACAATCAAAGTTAAATTATATGATACAATTGCAAAATGCATTAGAACATAAAGTGATGACTTACTTTTCTTAAATGTACTTTTAAACACAAGAAAAACGTTTCTCATAAATCTCATACTAGTAACTTTTCTTTCTCGTTGCAAACACTTTTGCAACCCATTCAATTCAAGACTAAATCTAGTTTGATAATCTCATAGAGGGGATTAGTCTGCGCCCATGTCTGGGAGCAGTTGGGCAAGCAAGGCAAGAGGAGCAGGCGGAAGGCCTGCGGCCTCTAACGTTTGAAAACGCCCCGGAGAATCTGGCGGAATAGAAAAAAATCTAAAAAAACTGGCGGTCACAATTTCCCCAGAGATACTCACGTGGCAAGCACGATGCAACCAGTACATCAACACGCCACATTCCCAGCCACTTTCGTCGGTAGAATTCGGAGTCCGTGTGTATCTGGACATCAAAAAACGGCCCTATGGGAAAAATTTTGTGAAGATGTACACAAAATTTTCCCGACCGCGGTGTACGTTGCACCTCACTCCATGTCACGTGGTTGGCTGGACCTAGGTTTTGAAAGCAAAATAGCAGCAGATGAGGCTGCAGCAGTGCACGTAGTGGTCGACCTCCCTGAAGGGCAACGAGTCAAAACTAAATGCACCAGATGGACAAAATCAAACCAAATTTTCCTCACGTTTGACTTTTTGCCTACTAGGTAAAACATGACATTTTGGAGCAACACCTGAAAGATGGTCTCGCCATATATGGCGATTTACAATCTTTCAAAATGCAACGTTTCACGCTGATGCCACACCTGTGCACTGGCAAAGCCATCGCAGTTCTGACCCCAACTGAGGAGATCGCGAAGGACCTAACCCAGATCCTGCACTCCACCTTTATTGACATTGCAGGGCACACCACCCACCCATTCCGGTAACCATGGACAGCGCGCCCCCCATTTGCACCCACTGTGATGCATTCGGCCATAAGGCACACGCGTGCCCCATCAAAGAGGGCGTTACATTCCAAGAGCACCCCTCGGCGGCCATGGCCAATGGAGAGGCGCACTATGAACCAACCGCAAGCACCAAAGAGGCTTTCCCGTGAGGAGCACAAGGCTGCTACCTATTGGTAAAGCCCATCTCCCTGCAGGAGTGGAAGAAGGCCAAGCAGGCCCATAGGATCGCGGCCAAGGAAGTGGTCAAGGTCACCACCACCATCCCACACTCACAACGCCAGGAGGACATGGAGACCTTGTGGCGGAAGCAACTTGGGAATCTATCACCCAATCAGATTGGGAGGCCCAAGCTGAATGGGCCACTCAATCTGAGGATCCAATGGGAGATTCGATCTCACCCAATCACTGCACCCAAGCCCCAGTTGAAACTGACTTGGGACCTATCCCAACCAAAAAAAAAAAAATTTTGCCCCACTTGACGGTGCACCAAACTTATCCGCACCGCAAAAAATTCGTCCGACGTCGGGAAAACAAAAAGCGAAGGCCAAAGCCAACGCGACTCTTTCTGAAAAAATTAACAAAAACCCCAATAGCGTTGCTGCTAATACCCGCGCTGCTGTGAAAGCCTGTGGGGACCTGGAAGGGCTGGTGGGCCAGGGGGCCCACCCCTTGCACCTAAGGTGCGATGGGGGAAACCTTCACTCTAGGGACGCTGAATATTGCCGGACTCAAGGCCTCCCCATCCCGGGCTAGGAAACTGAGTTTTTTACAAAATAATTTACCCGTGGATATCCTGGCCATCAGGAAACCCACTGTCCACGAGGTTCTGAGGATGCTTGGAAAACAATGCTCCTACCATCCCTATCCTTTTGGTTGAAGCACTGTGGGGTGCTAATTTGAAAAAAACAATTTTTCAAATTTACATCTTCAGAAACATTCCTAAATGACCGAGTGCTCATTGTCACCTTCTCATGGGCTGATGTTGCACACACAATCATCAACATTTACGCCCCAAATGGTGCACAAGAGTGTCAGGAATTTTTCTCGTTGGTCAAATCCCTCCTGCTACCCCCCAATTCTTTCCTAATTGGTGACATGAACTGTTGGCTAACCTCATCAATGGACCGGTGGCCACCCTCACCCCACAGGGTCACATAGAACTACGCGTTCTAAAAGCCACCCTTGGGTTAATGGATGCACTGCCACGACATGCCCCACTGCTCAAAAACATGACGTGTCCCCATGTCCACAACAGCCAATTAAGGTCCATGACCCACATTGACCTTATTCTAGCGCCAGCGAAATTCAACCCACATCTCCCACTTCAAAACAACGAAAATGGAATTCTCCAACCACTGACTGGTCTCGATAACATACCACTTACCCGTCACAGTTGCAAAGGCCCCACATTGGTGCAAATCCGCCCCCCAGAGCTTGCGTCGCCAGGATTTTCCATGTGGGTGGAAGAGGCAGCTTTGGCAAAATCATTTGTTGCACCGTTTTGCGCGGACCCCATTTCCACATGGGCAACTTTCAAAAAAGACACCATCTGCCACTATCGCCATCTCTCATCCAGACGCTCACGAGCCCACATCAGCGGTTATATCGCGTGCGCTGGCGGAATTGGCCCACTTGGAGTCCAACATTCCAGCCTCAGGATATAGCCCTGCATGGGGCCAGAAGTGGGCGGAGGCAGCAGCCCACCTCAACGCACTTGAAAGGCAACACAAACATTGGGTTTGTGTCAATACAGGGCCACACGCATCACTAAAGGTGACAAGTGCACCGCATACTTCTTCAAAAAATTTTGCACCACGCCAGAGCGTGGCCTGCACACAGGTGCGAAGATCGGATAATTCTATTGTGGACACACTGGCCGAAGTGGCAATCAAAATGCAAAGATATTACTCCGAGTTATACTGAGCCGAACCAATTCAGCCAGCTGAAATGGCGGAATTTCTTGACAGAGCTCATATCTGCACCATTTTCTGATACCCGGAAATAATGAATTTAATTACTATAAACGAATTATGGACTACCATTCGCGGTGTGCCAAACCGAAAATGCCCAGGCCCAGATGGCATTCCATATGAGTTCTACAAAAAATATTTTAAATATATATCCCCATTGCTGCTAGCCTCACTCAACCAAAGCCTGTTGGAAACACGCCTCCTACCAGGAGGACATGAGGCCTTTACAGTCACACTCTTCAAGAAAGGGGATAGGCTAGACTTAGCCAACTGGCGCCCCATTTCTCTAACAAACACAGACACCAAAATTTTAACAAAAATCATGGCTAACCGTTTAGGGACTGTAGTATCTGCCACCATCTCTCCAGAACAATTTGGTTTCATCCCCAGAAGGTCGATTTGGGATAACGTGCACTCTGTGGCTAATGTGTGTCAGTCCACAGCCTCTGGGGCACTTGTATTCTTGGACCAACAAAAGGCCTATGATAGAGTAAACTGGGAATACCTTAGGGCCTGCCTCCAACAATTCCGCCTACCTCCCCGCTTCATTAACTGGGTGATGCTGCTCACGTAATCTGCAACAATGGCTGTGCGCGGCCCAGGTTTCCTAATGGAAGTAGTCCATCCTCAAAGGGGCCTGCGACAAGGGGACCCCCTGATCCCACTCTTATACAACTTCAGCCTTGACCCACTACTGCGAAATGTGAATGCCCAACTCACTGGGGTCCATGTGCCAGGCCAAACCCCAGTCAAGATGATGGCATTTGCAGATGATTGCGTGGTGGGGGTGTCTAATAACAAAGATGCACGCGCGCTTGAAGCCCTCATCCAGGAATATTCCGGGTAAGCAACGCGGCACTGAACGCCTCCAAAACCGAAATCATCCTCCTTGGTCAGTTTCAGAACTGCTGGGCCCCAGCAAGTAGTTCCCAACCCAGCCCAGCTGCTCGCCCAAGTTCACGCCTTACTAACTCAAAACACACCACTCCACTGGTGCTCCCCTTTGTGCCGCGACCTACCATAGGACCGGTACGCCATCTGGGCGTGTGGTTGGAGGCAGGAGGATACGCGTCAGCAGTAATGGAGGGCCATATACTGGACAACGTGACGAAGCGAATCGCCTCTCTCAGAGCCCACCCTACTACCCTCACTGGCAGGGTTGTTCTTGCCAACTCTATGCTCCTATCCAAAGTCTGGTTTGGAGCCCACGCCATCCCCTTCTCCCCAAGCTTCTTCAAATCCCTGTATGCTTTGCTACAAGGTTGGCTTTGGTCAGGCCGCCCTCCACCAGTATGGCTAGAGGTCATGTTTGGCCCTCATCATCATGGTGGCATGGGCCTACTTGACTTCAAAGCCCATGCCGCCAAGATCCTAGGCACCTGGATTGCGGCCGTCACTGCTCCTACACTCCCATCCCAACACTGGTCCCGCGCGGCCACTCCAACTTCTCCCGAGCCTTGGGCCTCAACAATCCATCAAACCCCCACTCCCTGATGAAATACCTCGCATCACACACATCAGCCACAGGTCCTCACGGGACCAAAACCCACTACAAACGAATCCTACTCTCCATGCGAAGTGCAGAGTGGAGAATTCATATTAGTGGACATACAGCCCGAAGAGGCCGCCCCTCTCCTCAGTTCACACAAGAGGTACAGGGGCTACCCATCCATGATGGCGTGATCCCCATTCGACCCCAAGTCCTATCCAGGGTGGACTACCTGGACATGATGGACATCCCTTATTCCACTGAGACCCAAAAGACTATCTGGAAATACGCACACCATCCTCTGTTGCAGCCTCAAGTCCGCTCCCATGTGTGGCGCTGCCTGAGGCAGGTGTATCGTACAGCTGAGCGCTCTAATGCTTTACACTCATCCTGTGTCGTGTGTGGCCAGTATGGAACGCTGTTCACCGCCTGGAGAAGTGCCCCACCTCTAAAGTAATATGGCGCGAAGTCCAACGTCTGCTAGGCCAAGGATCAAACACATCCTTCAGTCTGTCAAGAGATATGTTTGCTTCATCAATGGCCTCCCCCTCCCACCCTCCCTTCATGCTCTGGTGGTTGCAATCGCCATGTGGACTATCCACACGATTGTCTTGGATGCCATCGCCGGATCCATCCCCACCCTCCCTGAAGCTGTCCACAGATTCCGGTCTCATTTGGTGAATCACTTTCAAGTGTGGATGTTTGGATATCTCCCACCACGTCGCCGGCAGCTGGTCTCCTCCTGGTTCCCAGTCTGGTTCATCAAATCAGACCCCTTCCTCCACACGTGCTCAATAGTGGCTACGCCCCCTACACACGTTCCCTCCCCTTCCATAAGTGGCGTTCCCGCTGGCAACAAGAGATAGCATCGCTTCTCTGGGGTGCCTCACCTTGTACTAAGTTTTGTCTCGTCTGAGTCATATTCGGAAGTGTCCGTCCCATGGTCAGCCTTCCCCGCAATAAATTTAAAATAAATCTCATACTAGCTTTGTGATATGTATGAGGCAGGAGATAACGTTTTCAATAGCATCATCTGGCATAGCGGCCACCCTAATGGCTGGAGGATGAACAGATTACTCAGCCTCAAAGATACCTCTCAATATTGCTACAGATGAGAAACCTGTCAGCATTATAAGAAAAATCTCTTTGAAAGCATAAGTATTTAAACTATTCAACCTTATATCATGGGATGAGTGCACAATGTTACACAAAAAGTCATTAAAAGCTCTTAACTGTACACTATAAGACATAAAAGGAGTTAGTGAACTGATAGGAGGAACATTAATGGTCCTGGATGGTGACTTTTTCTTTAACGCTGCCTTAAATTTGTGGTCAACACCTGCTGATGAGCTTAACACCTGCCTAAAAGCTTAATCTTGTGGGAAAAAGTGCATAACGTCCAATTGTCAACAAATATACAGGTACATATCCATTAAAAGAAGAGATGCTCAGTAATTTGCATTAATACTCTTCATATTGGCAGTGGCACTTTTTCCATTGATCCACAGACAGGTGAAATCACATTAACTGAAAATATGTGGCAGTTATTGCCATCCATTGAGCTGCTAAGTAAGAAAGTATAGCCAAACATAGTCAAAAGCAACAGAAACATAATTGGCTATGTTGGGGGCTGTCTGGCAAAAATTAAGTGTGAATCAAATATAGGCAGTAATGAAACATATACCAGCACCGCATCACATACAAATCATTTTACTCTGCAGTGGACACTGATGATGCCATTAATTACCTAGTGAAATTCCTGAACTCCCCTAAGCCAACTGGAATGCCTTCTCAAATCTTGAATTTGAAGAAAGGATAACCTTCCAATGCTTCTGCGGAATCAGGATATACCAAAACTATGCAATAGAAAACATCTCTGTGTAAAAAAACTTCCTAATGTCACTGAGGCCACAGTATCAATGGGAAAGGTAAAAGGAGAAGATATTATCGGACGAATTAGATGTCAGCTAGTTGAAAAGATTGGCTCAGTGATAGATAAATTTTACTGACTTGTTAATAATAATCTCCTACCAAATTCATGCGAATTTATCCAGATTTGAGAAATTATTTTAACACTGTCTCCTGGTCAATTAGCTTACTTTAATCAACATGGATCCGCCAAACTCTCACCAGAATAATATATGACTTTAAAGTCTGCCACGCACTACTTTAGATTTTGTACTACCACCTAAGGTAGAACCACCCCTTTTTAGACCTAAGGGGGGTCTTGAAGAATGAAAATATGTTCTCTACCAATCAACTCCTAGGACTTTCAACAATTGGCTGAAATGAAACTCTTTTCTGAATGTCTGAATGGTTCAACTATATCAAATCCCTACCTCATGAATTTATCATCCCAACTATTGACCCCACTCTTGTAAGTAAGACCTATTGTAAGGATCCCAGCTGCCACATAAAATTAAATAAGTTGATTCACCCCTTTCAATCAAAGAAAGGGTTTGTCCCCAAGCCCTTATGTTAGAAAAGTTGGCGGATTTAGGGCACACCATTATTAAGTGGTAAATTTCTGCCAAGGCCCCTTGACTCAATTTTATGACAAGTTGAAATATGGAGGGTGAAGATTTCTCCAGGAAATTTGATTTATCTAAAGCCTATGCCATGAAAATTGCAACAATCTGTGACAAAATATGAGAACAATTGGGCGGATTAAGACCAGAGTGCTGACAGGAAGGTCAGCATCAAAATAATCCATTAATAATTCCTTCAAGAGAAAGAATTTTTAGGAAAATTTTGAGATATGCTGGTATGCTGGAACCCTGATGGAAGCAAAAATTCAGCAATAAGGACCACAATTTAAGGCACGTGCATGAAAAAGCCAAGCCATGATGCAAAAATTACCAGCGTATTAAAAAGATTCAAGCGCCCAATTTTAAAAACAATTTTCCCTAGCCCCCCTCACTTCCCTTCAATTATAAAAACCCAGTTCTCTTCTGATGGTTGAGTATGGGTTATTTTGTACTAATAATATAAAACGATAATTTCACCTTAATTCTTTACACATTTCATAGGTTTCAACTAGTCTGGAGAACCTCAAGGAACCTATTCAACCAATGGATGGTCCACGCTCATTTGTAACAGCCATAATCTGGCCTTCACATTGGTTATCTCAGATAATGCCTCTCTTAGTGTGAAAACTGTCAGATTCTGGTGTTTGACTTGAAATAAACCTTTTGACAACCATCAGATTGGACTGATTATCCTCACAATGCTTAATCTAATACCCTAAATCTCACCTCAAAGCCTATTGCACCACATGGCTTGGGCCAAATAAATCAACTTCAATTCAATCAAGTACTTTATCAAAAAATCTTGGGCCAAATAAGCTTGCACATTATGGCTGATTATCACTGCATCAAATCTTGCCAATTAATCCCAATTGTCAGGAACAATATTAAACATTCAGTTTACAAAATTGTTCAGGACTGACCAAAGTTAACGTTTAAAAGTCTCATGGACAATCAGACAATTTATAATATATTCAATTTTCCACCCAAGGCAAAATTTGTATGTTAATCCGCATAATGGTGTGATAGCACTTGCACATGGACCGCCCAAAAGGGAGTACCTAGTGCTATTGAGAGAGAGGCCTGCTGATGTTCTGATTAGGGGTACATCGTTTATTTTAATTGATGCAAGAATTTCACAGAAGGTGTATTTTGTCATCAGTATGATGAAACTCAAACCAAGAAAATCCTAGGATAATTTTGCATGTTTTTATCGCAATTTTTGTCCCTAAAAACCTCCCAATTTTGAGAGTATTTTGCCACCAATAAACCTAAGAATAGGTCTCAGTTGTATCAGTTCAAGGGCCAAACTGAGGTGGTAAAATATCTGCTTAAATTTTATGCTTATATGTGGCCAGGAGATGCCCTAGAGGTATAAATACTGGCGCCTGACCTAATGACTGATTATCAAATAAATACCTTCTAATAAAAATATATTTATTTTAACTTTTTCTTGGTTTTTACCTGAATCCTAACTTCGGAGAAATGTCAGCAAGATGTTTTTTCCAAATCTTTAGCTTGTATCAAAACCTGCCACGTAAAAAGTCACAATTATGTTGGGATAATTACGCCTGAAATTGATAAGAAGAATTGGGTCTACTTTAATCTTTATAGTTAATTTCTGTTTGCTCTGAATACCATAAGCCACTGGCAAAATCAAGGATCAATAAAGGAACTTTATCCCAATTAAGCGTGCTGGAATCTAATTATCAAGCGAGAAATCCTCAGAATTTCACAACTGGTGCTCACTCAAGACTGGTGACACTCTCCATAATAGATTCATATAACCAGTTCTTGGTAGATTCACTCAGACAAGAAAGTGACAATAAGATGAAAACTATCAACAAGAAAATCTCAGATTACTTTACTATCAGATGTTAAGGCTCCAAAGCTGGTACCTCCTAACCCAGAATCTTATCACAGTGGGGGAGCTTACGCAACAAAACCAGTTATCCTGAATAGGGAGGAGGATGATGCCTTGAACAACAAAGAATTCTCACACATTTGGACGGTTGTGTCAAGGTTGCAGGCCAGAAATACTGAAATTACTCAGGAAATTTGGGAACTCAGAATGCAATTATTAACTGCGAATTCCCAAGTAGGTATTATGGATAAAGACATTAAAAGAATAACGTCCAATCAAGCTTTGTTTAAAGAAAAGCATGACTACCACAAAAAACAAAGCTGCCAATGCTCACCCAGCTTTGACAAAAGAGAAATAGGAAAAACTCTGCCCATTTGACCAAAAAATAGTTTGGAAAAACAACTAAGGGCTGAATTCAAGCATCAGAATCCATTTTTTAGTACTAGATGGTCCCAACCTGAGGGGGATTCATTGATGTTTATTAAATTATTCCTGGGCTCCTAAGAGCCTGAGGCGAGGGAAGGGGAGGGAGGAGGCATCAAGAAAGGGAGGGGGGTTGTGCGCCAGAGCTGTGCTGCAGTGACAACTGAGCGGGGGAGGGTTGGCGACATAGTGCAGACCTTCAGGGCCATCTCAAAGTGTACCTGAAAGTGGGTGATCATGTGTGGAAGGGACACACCTGCTGGCTAAAGGCAGCATGAAGGAAGGAGTTATGGATGGTCCAGATGGCTGTGGCATAGGCGAGGACATGGAGGAGTTGGTGGCAACCAGGCGACATCTGCTCGAACATGAGGTCTTGCACAGGGTGTCCATACCAGGGCTGAGCGTGGAGGAGCGCGCGGGCCTTTGGCAAAAATGCGGCGACACCTGGACAGGTGAAAAAACGATGAAGGTGGGAGTCAATAGGCTCCGCACAGCGGGGGCAGCTTTGGTGCTGGAAGGTAGGGCCAGTCAGTCCCCCTGTCCTGTATGAACAGTGGAGCACCTTCCATAAGGTGTTGGACACCTTTGCTGACAGGATGGGGTGATAGACGTCCTTCCACAATTCCTTAAGGTCAAATCTCACAGAGGGAGGGAGGAGCTCAAGGAGTCTTGGGCGGATGGGAGGACGATCTTGGGGGTTGAGGCGAGTTGTGACAACTTGTCCATTGTGCACAATTGCATGGCGATGGGGGCTGAAGCTAGGGCCGTCCCTTCTGTATGGGAAGGCATGGTGGATCCGCGCGCCTACTCGAGACAGGGCAAGGAGCGCCTGGTTCCAGTAGGGGGATGAGGATGGTTTCAGGCGATGGCCTGGGTGGTTTGTGAGCCACTCCCTAATGAGGTCAGAGATGCTCTAGGAAGACCCAGAGCTGCTGACACTGACTGGCGGAGGGCGGGCGCCCATTGGGGCATGGGGGTCGCGTCCCAGCAGACAATCGGCCATAGGAACTTCAGGAAGATTACGGTGGCATGGGATCTCATGTCCAGAAGCCCTAGGCCCCCTTCATTTCAGGATCTGGAAATGGTTGAGAGGGCCATTGGTGGATGGTTTGAGCCCCAGATCCAACAGCGGAGGAGTACATTGAGCCGCGTGTAAGAGGCATCTGTGAATGGGCAGACGTGCGCTAGGAACCAGACTTTGGAGAGGAAGAACACATTGGCCATCAGAGCTTGACCCTGGGGGTGATGTGCTGCCGGTTCCAGCTGGCAATACTGGAGTTAACTGCTGCGAGGAGCAAGTCCTCATTGTCTTTTAGCGCAACTCCTTGTTGGTTGGTGAGAACGCCCAGGTGACGGAAGGTACCGCGCACAGGTTCAATACTAAATGGTGGGGGGAAGGTGGGGAGCCGACCTGTACAACTGTTGTCTTGGAGGTGTTGACCATGGCGTTGGACGCCTTGGTGTACCCCTCTCATTGGTCACAGCAGCGAGGGCAACATCCCCAGGGCAGCCAAATGCAATGGCGGTGTCATCTGCAAATGCCATGGTGCGGGTGGGTGCTTTACCTGGGACCAGAATCCCTGTTAGCTTGTCCTGTAAGGAGGCCAAGAGGGGGTCGAGGGTGATGTTAAAAAGGATAGGGCTCAGGGGGTCCCCTTGCCGGAGACCTTGTCCAACTGGTACTGCCACTGTAAAACCCATTGGCGCCAGGACTCTGTGTGGAGCTGGTCATAGAGCGCTGATATCCAGCGCCTAGCTGCGGGTGGGAGATGGAAGCGGGCCAGGGAAGCATCAATATACTTCCAGGCTACCCGATCATATGCTTTCTCCATATCCAGGAGAGCCACAAAGCCATTCACCTTACGAGAGTTAGCAGTCAAAGTCACGTGAAGGTCATTATAGTTGTCCCATAACGACCTCCCCGGAATAAAACCGTGCTGAGATGGGGAGAGGCGAGGTGACACCCATTTGGTGATGCGGTTGGCCAAAAGCTTTGTGAAGAGCTTGTGGTCTGTGTTGATCAACGCTATGGGGCGCCAGTTCGCCAGGTTCTCACGGTCTGTTCTTGTGAATGAGGGTCATGATTGAGCCTCTGAGTCGTGGAGGACCTCGCCATTCACCAAGAATGCAGAGAAGAGGTCGCGGGGGGTTCTGCTATCACCGCAGGTTCCAGAAGGTACACCTCAAAGGGTATTCCATCTGGGCCTGGGGCTTTAAGCCGTGGGGATTTCAGAAGGGTTTCCATCACCTCCTGGATGGAAATAGGCGCCAGTAGAGCCTCATCAGCCCGTGGGTCAATGGGCGGCTTTGAAGCCTGCCACAGGAAGTCTTGGATGTCCGACGAGTCCACCTGGGTGGCATGGAAGAGGCTGGAGGAGAAGCGGTGTATTTCCTGCGTGATTTCCTCCTTATCCAAAGTTATTGTAGTGCCAATCTTCAGTGCAGTAATATCCTGCGCTGTTGACCGGGATTTCTGTTTCTGAAAGAAGAAGTGGGTGGGCGTTCCCATTGAGCATAGTAACGAGATGTTGTAAAGTTTACTGCCCATTTTTCCTGCAGTGTGAGCTTCAAGCGGAGTGCTTCTTGCGCCGCTTCCCAGTCTTCCAACCAACTGGGAGAGGGCGAAGGCTGGCAGTTTCACTCCAGATGTCTGATTCTGGCTTCCGCCCTTTTGACTCTGGCGCGAGCTGCGGTCATCTGGGCTTTGGCACAGTTGTAAGCAACGCGGGTGATGCCCTCCTTGGTCACCGCTCATCTAGCCTTGTGGTCAGCAGGTGGGTGGGGGGAGGTGAGAATCTCCCGGATGGTCATAAACAGCTTCTCCTTAGTGAAGGGGTTGTTGAGAAGAGCTGGGGCAACCCTAGGCCAGAACCTATGCGACAGTCTAAGCGTGGTGGTGAGGACAACGGTGAGTGACCTGTGATCACTCAGATGGTTGTCACGAGAGATGGGAGAGGAGACGCGGCCAATTAGCAGGGGGCCAATCAGTGCCATATCTATGCGTGACGCTGACTGGAAAGCTCCTCCATCATACTGGATCCTAGTCATGCAACCTAGGCCAGACGCGGAGGGTGGAAGCGCATCCATAAAGCCACTCAGGCGAAGGAAATCCTGGAGGCGACTTGATCCAGGGCGTTTCTTTGCTGCAGGGGGTAAGAGTCACGGACGCGACTTATAGTTGTGTTGAAATCTCCCAAGAGGACTGTATTCCTTGGGAGATTGAGTTGGACGAGCTATGTCAAGAGCCAGTTTTGCTCCTGACCTTCATTAGGCAAGTAGATGCTTGCAGCGAAGAAAGAGAAGTCAGGAGTGGTGAGTTTGGCCAGTATGAGGCGGCCACCTAGATATTGTGAAAAAGAATGGTTTTTAACCCAGGGATTCAAAATGATAAGGGTGGCATGGTTTGTCCAGAAGGAGTTGCCTCCAAACTGTTCATTCCATGCAGATTGTTCATGGGGGAGGATATGGGGCTCCTGGACAGCATCGATGTCAAATTTGAGCTGACCTGAAGTTGTGGAGGAGGCGAGCTCTCCATTTATAGTCCCACAACCCATTTGCGTTAACTGGATTGCAGGGCCAGGGTGCTGCCGTGGGGACTCATAGCTGTTCCCCTCCATGGCCTGGGGGTTGCCAGAGCTTAAACCTGTTGCTGTGAGGCGGCTAGTTTTGAGTCCTTTAGCTTGACTATTAGCTGCAATCTGTGAGGAGCGTCGAGGGTTCTGAGGGGAAGGAGAGGGTGGGGGGCGGAGGACCCAGTAAGCCAGCCTAGGATGCTGCCCCCACTCCATTGCAGAGGAAGGACCTGAGGGTGCTCAACGGCGACCTCTGCGGTGTCCCCATTTGATGAGTCTTAGTCCATATTCACTTCCTCCCACACTGCAAATGAGCCGCACAAAATGGACTGTAGGGTTGGGTTAGGACTCTTTGAGGTGGCACTTCTACCGCAGGCCGCGGGTTGCCAGTCCATACTGGTGGGCATAGCTCCATTGGGAGCTGAGGGTTGATGCAATAAATCGCTGGTGGAGGTTGGTGGGAGTGCCGCGGAGCCCTGAGTGGGGGTGGCTGACGAGGGACGCCCTGTGGGAGATGCCTTACGCTTGGTGAGAGAGGAAGTTGACTCTGGGAGATTGGAGGGGGTGCCCACTGGAAGGGGGCATGAGTGCGAAGGTATCCCGTACCAATAGTGGGGTTGGCTGTTTCAACTGCTAGGCGTAAGGTCTCAGGGGACAAGTCTTGAACGGGAACCCATTGTGTGGGTTGTGGAATTGCTGCTGCGGCCACGTGGGATTATTTTTGGCCTGGTTTAGGCCCCTGGGTGGTGGCTAAGAGGGCTTGTTTTTGAGCTGTGCAGCCACTATACAGGTGTCCAAAGGCGTTACACCATGAACACCGGGGGCACGCCTGATCAGGGTTGACAAAAAAGATCTCAGGGCATGCCCCAACTACCTCCACACGAGGAATAACCTCAATGTTTCAGGATACAGTGGGGGAGGGGATGAACGACGCCCTAGCAGTGTGAGCTCTTTGGGTGGGAGCATAGTAAGTGGGGACGCTAAAGTCCACTGAAAGAACAGACCCAAACTCCATTAAACCACGATGGAGCGCCAGTTTAAGAGACTCAGGATCAACAGTCGTTGGTAGGTTGGAAAAAGTAACCCATGAAATTTTCTCCAGGTGATAGCACGTGTGGGAGATGTGAAGAGATCCACGCGTAATAGTGACCTGGAGGGTGGCAGCATGGTCAGCAAGGGCAGCTTCAGTGAAGCCCACATCGATGTAGTAGCCCTCCACTGATTCATGGATGGTGGTGTTAATTGGGAATGTCTCCATGATCGCTGCAAAGTGTGAGAAGCAATCCTCCATATAGAATTCAACAGAGTTATGCCCATAATAAAGGCGAATTGCGTGAGAGAGGGTTGAGCGAGGTAGAGCTTTTTGCGCTCTAGTTTGAGCCCATTTCTTATTAACATCAGCAATAAACGCCACTTCACGGGTATCAGCTTTGGGTAGCGTTGGTGCCAGAGGTTTTTGCCACGCCCCAGTGGCTCCTTTGGTACGTTTGTGTTTGCTTTGGGCTGCAATCGCAGTTTGAATGCGAGCTGGTGGTTTGGACAAGTTTGCAGAGTTCCCCTATTGCTGGAATGTTTGAGCAGTTGCTGGCGTCATATTGAATTGAGGGGTGTAAGTTGGGCCTCTCTAAATTGGGGAGGCCCATCCAGATTGGAATTAACTCCAGCCAATTGGGAGGAGGGCGACGTTCCATCACCATCCAAATCTATTTGGGTAAATTCAGCCTGAGTATTTGCTGTGATTTCGTGGGCAAAACTCACTGGCTGATTGGTGAATTGGTCATTTTCAGCATATGGAGATAAATTGCCAACTTGAGAAGTGCCAATTACGGGGTTTAAATGGGAAAAGTGAGATTGGAACTGGTGTGAAGTTCCAAAATCTGAACCATTTGAATCCTCATTGGGAAGAGTAGATTGTCTTAAATTGGTGCTTAGTGAACCAGAATGTGCGGCTAATCCAACTTTACATCCGAGGGTTTGGGGGCCAGGTAGCCAGGTATCGCCCCTCATGGGGGAGCCAGAAACATGGCGTCAGCAATAATAGATGGGGCTGAATTAGCTGACACAATGGGGGAGGTGAATGCCTGGTTGGGCTGAGTTGCATTCAACTGAGCAGACGCCATTAAAACAGCGCGGGTGATGGCCTCCTTGGTTGAAGGGGGCCCAGCAGGTTGGTGGGAGGTAGCGCATGCAGAGCTGTTGGGCGTGCAGGTTGCAGAAGTGCGATCAGGTGAACTGGCGCTAGTTGAAGTAGCTCCAGGTTGGGGGGTGGTGCCTGCTTTCATGGCCGCTGCTTGAGAGCGGGTGATTCTGGTTGACCCTGAGGTGGGTAACTGAGGGTTGCTTTGTTGGGGGTGGTGCTGGCTCGTTTGGCCAAGCCCGCGGGTTCTTTGTGGGGTTTCCAGCCATATTTGCTAATAGTTTTTGTAAATTTCTTTATTGGAGCTAAATTTCAAGGCTGAATTGATTTTTGAAAAGTGATGCTTAGCAGAAAGAGACCAAGCATCAGAATCCAGTAAATCAGAACAATATCATAAAAACTGAATTATTTTCTTTGTCACCAATGTAGAAACTGATATTATAAACATCCATTATATGCCTATAATCCTGGCAGAAATTCTGACTCCAGTTTTCCCCGATGGGAAATAGGGCTGTAAAAACTGAGGGGTTTTCACTGGTGCACAGGTTCATTTAACTACTGTCTCTGGAAATAACACGAATTTGCTAATTGTATGAAGACAATTAGCTTAGTTGAGTTTGAATAAATGAGTAGATTTGGCCCTACCCTGACAGATAATAAGTGACTTCAGCCTCACTCTGGCAAGATATAAAAGTTCTAGTGACTTCAGCCTCACTCTGGCGTTGACACTTAGATAAGAAGTACTTTTTCACAACTTTGCCTTGAAGTAAATAATCAATAATAGAAAATAAAGTATTCACAATTATAAGGTGTTCATTATTAATAAGATAAGGGAATATTTATAGGCGGAAGTATGAAAGGACATGTGTCTAGGGGTAAATTGTGGTAACTTGAGGGTCTTGGCATGCCTAGCTGATGAAAAAGAGATATTGGTTCAATTTTGGGAAGTATTCCAGCTGATATTCATGAGGAATAGCGTATTTAAATCTCCATTCAGATCAGCCCAAATGTCAGCTACCAAACCTGACGATTTCCCATGAGTGATTGCTCATTTCAAGCTAATTTAATCATCTCCAAATTGTTTGCAACAATCCCCAATGAACTTGCAACTGTAATTATCATTGGATATGATCTAATGATAATTACAATTAACCGTTTGGTTGGTTATTATTGCCGCCTAGATGACATAATTAAATTTTCATATAAAGCTTAATCAATAAGCTAAATTAAAATATGTGAACCATTAATTTAAATAAATTGAAGCTTAATTAATCCCAAGCTGGATAATGTGGTCATATAAAATTTCCCCACATCCCCCTCGCTTGACTAGATTATCAGCTAAAAATGTCCTCTTCCAATACTTTACTCCATGAGCAAATTCTGGCCAATCTATCTGAAACAGACGCCTCCCTTTTTTGATCAATGTCATGAACTGCTCAAAGAGGTATCCTTTCCCTTCTTTCCAGGTCTAACGCCCTGAGTCAATCTGATTTGGTTATCTCATCTGCTCTCCCCATAACAGTACCTATTTTAAGAAGAAACAGGTTTGGCCGTTTCCTCATTAAATTCTCAACCATTAATTCCAATTTCCCCTTCCATTAAGCTCAATTTTGAATCATTATTGGACTCAGCTCCATCAGTTTCAAATCCATGGTACTCATGAGCAAATGAAATAATTAACCTTGATTTAAATCAATCATTCCTAATTGAGTTTGATATTCTCCCTGAGTTCCTTTTTTGGATCATCTAATTTTATCAACCAACAATCTTGTCCATTGAATTAGTAATCAGTAACAACGAGCACGTTGAGCTTCTGTATCAGTAACTTAGGGGAAAATTGCTTGATCTTCTTAGCATTTCTTTTGCTTCTCATGACCTTGATAATTTGCTTGACCAGGCTACTGCAACTTATGCACTTTGGTTTGCAGGGCAAGTACTTTGCATATGGGCCACCTAACTCCCCGCTTTGCTGAATTTTCACCATTCATTTCCTTTTCACTTTCAGGAGGCCCACAGCCGCTGCCTCCAAGATGCTGTTTGATGCCTGCATGATTACTTCTCATAGGGGGCTATCCAGTGATACCTCCAATTAATGGCAATAATTGGGGGCATGGTTCAACAGCCACCTGCACATCTTCCTTGTTTGTTATTCTCTCATATGGCAAGTGTCCTTGACAAAGTTCATCATCAAGAACTTCGCACACAGCTTCCAGCATCTGTGCCATATAGAGATTTTATGGACTTATTTGCAGATTGCATTTTCTTGCATTGCTGTTTTCCCCACAATCTGGTGTTTCTCACCTTGCTAATTTGGATATTCCATTTACTCTTCCAATTTTTGTATATTCTCAAAATTCCCCTTGGGTCCAAAAAACTTGGTTTTGCGTCACTTTAACTCTTGCTAGCATCCAATCACAGATCAACTTCAATGGCTTTTTTCATAATATTGTCATTTAACCTCCCTCCCCCAGAGTCATCAAAGAAGAGCTCATAATTTGCAACCCAAGGCTTAAAAAATAAAAAAAATATTTAAATTAATTTTTTCTTTCTCTTTTTTTATAAAGATATAAAAAATCTTTCTTTAACATATATACTTATATCTATATTTTTATACTTTTTCTATATATATTTATCAAAACTTTTCTTTCTTGTTGCAAACACTTTTGCAACCCATTCATTCAAGACTAAATCTAGTTTGATAATCTCACAGAGGAGATTAGTCTGCGCCCATGTCTGGGAGCAGTTGGGCAAGCAAGGCAAGAGGAGCAGGCGGAAGGCCCGCGGCCTCTAACGTTCGAAAACGCCCCAGAGAATCCAGCGGAATAGAAAAAAATCTAAAAAAACTGGCGGTCACAATTTCCCTCGGAGATACTCACGTGGCAAGCACGATGCAACCAGTACATCAATATGCCACATTCCCAGCCACTTTCATCGGTGGAATTCAGAGTCCATGTGTATCTGGACATCCAAAAAATGGCCCTATGGGAAAAGTTTTGTGAAGATGTACACAAAATTTTCCCGACTGCGGTGTACGTTGCACCTCACTCCATGTCGTGTGGTTGGCTGGACCTAGGTTTTGAAAGCAAAATAGCAGCAGACAAGGCTGCAGCGGTGCGCGTAGTGGTCGACCTCCCCAAAGGGCAACGGGTCATCGAAACTAAATGCACCAGATGGATAAAATCAAACCAAATTTTCATCACGTTTGACTTTTTGCCTACTACGGTAAAACATGACATTTTGGAGCAACACCTGAAAGATAGTCTCGCCATATACAGCGAAATACAATCTTTCAAAATGCAACGTTTCACGCTGATGCCACACCTGTGCACTGGCAAAGCCATCACAGTCCTGACCCCAACTGAGGAGATCATGAAGGACCTAACCCAGATCCCGCACTCCACCTTTATTGACATTGCAGGGCACACCACCCACCCATTCTGGGTAACTGTGGACAGCGCACCCCCATTTGCACCCACTGTGACGCGTTCGGCCATAAGGCACACATGTGCCCCATTAAAGAGGGCGTTACATTCCAAGAGCACCCCTCAGCGGCCATGGCCAGCGGAGAGGCGCACTACGAACCAACTGCAAGCACCAAAGAGGCTTTCCCATGGGGAGCACAAGACTGCTACCTATTGGTAAAGCCCATCTCCCTGCAGGAGTGGAAGAAGGCCAAGCAGGCCCATAGGACCGCGGCCAAGGAAGCGGCCAAGGTCACCACCACCATCCCACACTCATATCGCCAGGAGGACATGGAGACCTTCGCGGCGGAAGCAACTCAGGAATCCATCACCCAATCAGATTGGGAGGCCCAAGCCAAATGGGCCACTCAATCTGAGGATCTGATGGGAGATTTGATCTCACCCAATCGCTGCACCCAAGCCCCAGTTGAAACCAACTTGGGACCTATCCTAACCAAAAAAAAATTTTTTGCCCCACTTGATGGTGCACTGAACTTATCCGCACCGCAAAAAATTTGTCCGACGTCGGGGAAACAAAAAGCAAAGGCCAAAGCTAATGCAACTCTTTCCACAAAAATTAATAAAAACCCTGATAGCGTTGCTGCTAATACCGCGCTGCTGTGAAAGCCTTAGGGGACCTGGAAGAGGCTGGTGGGCCAGGGGGCCCACCCCCTCACACCTAAGGTGCGATTGGGAAACCTTCACTCTAGGGATGCTGAATATCGCCGGACTCAAGGCCTCCCTGTCCTGGGCTAGGAAACTGAGTTTTTTACAAAATAATTTACTCGTGGATATCCTGGCCATCCAGGAAACCTACTTTCCACGAGGTTCTGAGGATGCTTGGAAAACAATGCTCCTACCATCCCTATCCTTTTGGTCGAAGCACTGTGGGGTGCTAATTTGGAAAAACAATTTTTTCAAATTTACATCTTCAGAAACATTCCTAAATGACTGAGTGCTCGTTGTCACCTTCTTATGGGCCGATGTTGCACACACAATCATCAACATTTACGCCCCAAACGGTGCACAAGAGCGTCAGGAATTTTTCTCGTTGGTCAAATCCCTCCCGCTACCCCCCAATTCTTTCCTAATTGGTGACATGAACTGTTGGCTAACCTCACCAATGGACCGGTGGCGCCCTCACCCCACGCCCCACAGGGTCACGTAGAACTACGCGTTCTAAAAGCCACCTTTGGGTTAATGGATGCGCTGCCATGACATGCCCCACTGCTCAAAACATGACGCGTCCCCACGTCCACAACGGCCAATTAAGGTCCATGACCCGCATTGACCTTATTCTAGCACCGGCGAAATTCCAACCCCACATCTCCCACTTCAAAACAACGAAAATGGAATTCTCCGACCACCGACTGGTCTCAATAACATACCACTTACCCATCACAGTTGCAAAGGCCCCACATTGGTGCAAAATCCGCCCCCCAGAGCTTGTGTCATCAGAATTTTTCACGTGGGTGGAAGAGGCAACTTTGGCAAAATTGTTTGTTGCACCGTTTTGCGCGGACCCCATTTCCACATGGGCAACTTTCAAAAAGACACCATCCACCACTATCGCCATCTCTCATCCAGACGCTCACGAGCCACATTGGCGGTTATATCGTGCGCGTTGGCAGAATTGGCCCACTTGGAGTCCAACATTCCAGCCTCAGGATATAGCCCTGCATGGGGCCAGAAGTGGGCAGAGGCAGCAGCCCACCTCAACGCACTTGAAAGGCAACACAAACATCGGGTTTGTGTCCAATACAGGGCCACACACATCACTAAAGGCAACAAGTGCACCGCATACTTCTTCAAAAAAATTTTGCACCACACCAGAGCGTGGCCTGCACACAGGTGTGAAGATCGGATAATTCTATTGTGGACACACTGGCTGAAGTGGCAATCAAAATGCAAAGATATTACTCCGAGTTATACTGAGCTGAACCAATTCAGCTGGCCGAAATGGCAGAATTTCTTGACAGAGCTCATATCCGCACCATTTTTCAATACCTGGAAATAATAAATTTAATTACTCCGAACAAATTATGGACTACCATTCGCGGTGTGCCAAACTGAAAATGCCCAGGCCCAGATGGCATTCCATATGAGTTCTACAAAAATATTTTAAATACATATCCCCATTGCTGCTAGCCTCACTCAACCAAAGCCTGTTGGAAATGCGCCTCCTACCAGGGAGGACATGAGGCTTTTACAGTCACACTCTTCAAGAAAGGGGATAGGCTAGACTTAGCCAACTGGCGCCCCATTTCTCTAACAAACACAGACACCAAAATTTTAACAAAAATCATGGCTAACCATTTAGGGACTGTAGCATCTGCCACCATCTCTCCGGAACAATTTGGTTTCATCCCCAGAAGGTCAATTTGGGATAACGTGCACTCTGTGGCTAATGTGTGTCAGTCCACAGCCTCTGGGGCACTTGTATTCTTGGACCAACAAAAGGCCTATGATAGAGTAAACTGGGAATACCTTAGGGCCTGCCTCCAACAATTCCTCCTACCTCCCCGCTTCATTAACTGGGTGATGCTGCTCACGGAATCTGCAACAATGGCTGTGCGCGGCCCAGGTTTCCTAACGGAAGTAGTCCATCCTCAAAGGGGCCTGCGACAAGGGGACCCCCTGAGCCCACTCTTATACAACTTCAGCCTTGACCCACTACTGCGAAATGTGAATGCCCAACTCACTGGGGTCCATGTGCCAGGCCAAACCCCAGTCAAGATGATGGCATTTGCAGATGATTGCATGGTGGGGGTGTCTAATAACAAAGATGCACGTGCGCTTGAAGCCCTCATCCAGGAATATTCCCGGGTAAGCAACGCGGCACTGAACGCCTCCAAAACCAAAATCATCCTCCTTGGTCAGTTTCAGAACTGCTGGGCCCCAGCAAGTAGTTCCCAACCCAGCCCAGCTGCTCGCCCAAGTCCACGCCTTACTAACTCAAAACACACCACTCCACTGGTGCTCCCCTTTGTGCCGCGACCTACCATAGGACTGGTACGCCATCTGGGCGTGTGGTTGGAGGCAGGAGGATACGCGTCAGCAGTAATGGAGGGCCATATACTGGACAACGTGACGAAGCGAATCGCCTCTCTCAGAGCCCACCCTACTACCCTCACTGGCAGGGTTGTTCTTGCCAACTCTATGCTCCTATCCAAAGTCTGGTTTGGAGCCCACGCCATCCCCTTCTCCCCAAGCTTCTTCAAATCCCTGTATGCTTTGCTACAAGGTTGGCTTTGGTCAGGCCGCCCTCCACCAGTATGGCTAGAGGTCATGTTTGGCCCTCATCATCATGGTGGCATGGGCCTATTTGACTTCAAAGCCCATGCCGCCAAGATCCTAGGCACCTGGATTGCGGCCGTCACTGCTCCTACACTCCCATCCCAACACTGGTCCCGCGCGGCCCGCTCCAACTTCTCCTGAGCCTTGGGCCTCAACAATCCATCAAACCCCCACTCCCTGATGAAATACCTCGCATCACACACATCAGCCACAGGTCCTCACGGGACCAAAACCCACTACAAACGAATCCTACTCTCCATGCGAAGTGCAGAGTGGAGAATTCATATTAGTGGACATACAACCCGAAGAGGCCGCCCCTCTCCTCAGTTCACACAAGAGGTACAGGGGCTACCCATCCATGATGGCGTGATCCCCATTCGACCCCAAGTCCTATCAGGGTGGACTACCTGGACATGATGGACATCCCTTATTCCACTGATACCCAAAAGACTATCTGGAAATACGCACACCATCCTCTGTTGCAGCCTCAAGTCCGCTCCCATGTGTGGCGCTGCCTGAGGCGGGTGTATCATACAGCTGAGCGCTCTAATGCTTTACACTCATCCTGTGTCATGTGTGGCCAGTATGGAACGCTGTTTCACCGCCTGGAGAAGTGCCCCACCTCTAAAGTAATATGGCGCGAAGTCCAACGTCTGCTAGGCCAGGATCAAACACATCCCTTCAGTCTGTCAAGAGATATGTTTGCTTCATCAATGGCCTCCCCCTCCCACCCTCCCTTCGTGCTCTGGTGGTTGCAATCGCCATGTGGACTATCCACACGATTGTCTTGGATGCCATCGCCGGATCCATCCCCACTCTCCCTGAAGCTGTCCACAGATTCTGGTCTCATTTGGTGGATCACTTTCAAGCGTGGATGTTTGGATATCTACCACCACATCGCCGGCAGCTGGTCTCCTCCTGGTTCCCAGTCTGGTTCATCAAATCAGACCCCTTCCTCCACACGTGCTCAATAGTGGCTACGCCCCCTACACACGTTCCCTCCCCCTTCCCATAAGTGGCGTTCCCGCTGGCAACAAGAGATAGCATCGCTTCTCTGGGGTGCCTCACCTGGTACTAAGTTTTGTCTCGTCTGAGTCATATTCGGAAGTGTCCATCCCATGGTCAGCCTTCCCCGCAATAAATTTAAATCTATATATATTTATCAACCTTATTTTCAATTATTTTGTTAGCTTTTTTTTGTATATTATTATTCATTATTTATTATTATTTTTATTATTAATTCCATTTTTTAAGAAATTTGCTGTGTACCATATTAATCACATAACCAATGGACACATTTTTGATCATGTAGCCATCATTTGCCATTTTGGCAATAACCTCAAATGGTCCTAACCATAAATGCATCTAGCTTATTTCAGCGACCAAACCCATGTGTAACACAATAGGCTACTCGTTCTCCAATGGCAAATTCCCTAAGATTAGTTTGCCTCTTATCATCAGCTTTTTTGGCCTGAACCCTTCTTTTGATTGTAGTATCATAAGCTTGAGATTATAGATCCACTATAATATTTGTGAGCTGATATAGGTATTTATCTGCACTCATCCCTGGAGTCAGATCCACTGCTGAATAGAGAACTGGTGGCAATGCTGCCCTATGACCATATAATAATTTAAACGGCGTTTTTCCCATAGCCAAATAAAAACTGATATTGTATGCAAACATTACTGCTCTTAAATAAGTTGCCCAGGATGAAGTTTTACCTGAGACCAACTTTCTTAGTGTAGTAGCGAGCATTCCATTGACTCGTTCAACAACTCCATTTTTTAGGCTGATAGGGGGCAGATACCACCCCTTTTATTCCCATTAGATCATTTAGGCATGTAATTACAAATGAGGTAAAATTTATCCCGTTGTTGCTTAGTAATACTTGAGGACACCCATGCCAATATATCACCTGCTCCAAGATAAATTTGGCTGTACTTAAGGCATCTGCTCAGCTCAAGGCTTGGGTAGCAACCCACCTTGTAAGGTGGTCAATTGCTACTATGATATAACATACCCCACCCATACTTGCACTCAATGGTCCCATAATGTCAATTAAAACCGTGTGGCATGCAAATCCTGGATTTACCAACTGATAATTAGTAACATTCTTATGTGGCTTATGAAGTTGACACTCCACACAACAGGTAATATAATTGGCAACATCATAACTCATGGATTCCCAATAATAGTATTGCCTGATGTGTTCGAGCATTTTCTTTAACCCACCATGTCTGACAACCTTGTGGGCAGCTCAAATAATTTCTGTACATTCTGAAGGTTTCAGAAATAAAGGCCTTTTTTCATCCATTATTTTAGATAATTGGCCATTGACAAATTCAGTTTTCCCATCGCCTTTTTCAGCACTTTTTGAATTTCAACTGGTTCTTCTTGTAACTCCCCACGGATCATTCACTCAAATAAATTATCTGCACAATTTTGCACAGCAAAAATGACAGGTAACCTTGATAACCCATCAGCATTTTAATTTTTTCTCCAGCTTAATGTTCTATCTCAAAGTCATAGGCCTGCAACTTTAAAGCCCACCGCGCTAATCTCCCTTATGGTTTTTTAAGATTATGGAGCCAACGAAAATGGCGTGGTCAGTTACTACCTTGAAATGTGTTCCATGGATATAAACTCATAATTGCTTGCAGGCATATATAACTGTAAGGTACTCTCATTCTGTAACTGTATAGTCCTTTCAGCCTTTGAAAGAGTTTGGCTGACATATGCCACAGGGTGTTCATCCCCATTTTTGTCTACTTGGCTAAGGATGTCTCCTATTGCCATCAGCGACACATTTGATTGAATAATAAACGGTTTTTTCAAAATTTGGATATTATAAAATTAGACTCTTTGTAAAATGTTTCCTCAATTTATCAAATAAAATCTGAGCCTCCTCATTCCAGACAAATCCCTTTTTTGGGTCTTTCAATAGATGGAAAAGTGGATCAGCTAATTTTGCAAAATCCTTAATGAATTGGAGATAATAGCCATCCATTCCAAGAAAGACTTGAATATCCTGAACTCTCTTAGAGACTGGCATCTTCCTAATTGCTTCTACCTTCTGTTTTTGGGGCCTAAGTCCCTCTAAATTGATTACAAACCCCAAATACTCTAATTCCTCCTTAAATAAATGACACTTTCTTGGATTAATTTTGAGATTCGCAGAAGCCAGTTGCTTGAATACTTCCTCAAGGTGGTGTAGGTGTTTGGTGAACGTTTGGATAAACACATTAATATTGTCCAGATAAGGACACAGGACAGCTTCAGATCTAATAAAATCATTTCTATTGCCCGCTGGAATGTTGCTGGGATGTTACACAAGCCTTGAGGCATCCTTGTCAGCTGGTACAACCCCTTTTCTGTGATAATAACACATTTTTCTTGATCCTCTGGGGGCATATCTATCTGCCAATAACCAGAGATTAAGTTCATGGCAGAGAAAAACTTGGCTCCCCATAACCAGTCCAATGCATTGTTGATTCTTGGCAGAGGATATGAGTCCTTTTTTGTGATTTTATTCAACTGATGGTAATCAATTATGACTTGATTCAATACATCTTTCTTTTTAACAATTAATGTAGGACTCGCCCATGGGCTAAATGATGGTACAAGCATTCCAGGATCTATGAGTTTTTTGGTTTCTTCGGCAACAACTGCTTCTGCTGCTCTAGATCTTCTAATAGGTTTCAATCAAATTGGTCCAGCATGCCCAGTATTGACTTGGTGCAAAACATCCTTTGCGCACCCAAGATTATGGTCATCCTGCGCAAAAATAATCTGGTACCTTTCAAATAAGGCCAGAACTTCGTCTTTTTGACCCTCTGTTAACCCAGATAACTGATCCCTTTCAATTAGCATGTGGATATTCCTGTTGGTTTTCTTTGGTAATCCTAATTCATACAATTCTCCAAATTCATGGATGAAACAAATCTCAGATACTGGTTTTAACTGGGCGAATGCAACTATTTGATGACATTTGACTTTTATTGGAGTTTTTCCCAGATTGGCCAAAAGGACCCAATTCTCCTCATGACTGGGGATTAAAATCCCTGGGGCTAACCAAGACTTGATCCTCGATTTTTGCCAAGGAGCTTCAATTTCTGAGTATAACTGTTCTGGTATTTCCAAAGTCAGTCTAGTCACTATGATCTGTTGCATTCCTAGCTGAATTATGACATCTTCTTTAGAACTGATTGGAACTCCTTGATTTTCATTTACATATTTGAGTAACCTCTGGATTTTCTTCCCTTTCAATTTGTAACCAGCAGGTAATATCCCATCCTCATGGACCAAATTGATGAAATTATTTCTCTTATTAAGAGGTGCCTTTCCCTCCGTTGATAAATCAGCGGCAACGTCTGCCCCAGTATTGTTAAAGTGTCTTCCCAAAATCACATTTGACCCCATACTTCCACATGAAGTCGGTGCCAATGAGGATATCATAATTATGGTTGGCCAGGACAATCGCCAGTGCTGATACAACCAAGGATCCAAACTGTAGAGGCAGAGCACTATAGGTCCCACAGGAAGTGGTAGGGTCAGGGCTGGCCATCCTGTACTGCTTCCTTTACTCTAGATCCAGTTTGGCTTTCAATCTCTTCACAAATTTGGTGGATACTATATTAATTGGTGCTCCACTGTCAATTATTGCCCTGACGGGGATTCAGTTTACCATAATATCCATATATGTGCACTCATAAAGATAAGATAAGTTATTGTTTACTGCATGTATGACAGGTTCATTGGCCAAATCCAAGGTGTGAATTAACTATGCTGATATCTTGGGGAATGTTTCTCAAATTGTACCAATTGGAATAATACATTGACTTCATCTAACTTGGCATTCAATAAATCGGTTTCATCTTCAGCATTTCAGACTTTCTTAACTATTTGTTGGGCATATGGGCGAGCTACTTCTTCTACAATTTTGGGGCATCCCCTTCAATTTTGATCTTGTTATTGCGTTTACATCTTGATAGACAATTTGATGAAGAGGATCTAACTCAGGCTCATCCTCAAATAGATCCAACTTGTCCAATTCATATAATTTATCTGGGGGAACTTGGTTACCTGTAGTTCTAGATTGTCCCTCATCTAGACCACATGGTCTTTTCCCTGCTCATTGGAACTTTCTTGTTTCTCCTTATACTGTACTAAGTTAACCTGATCCTTTGGTTTGCGTTGTCCACAGTTATTGGAGAAGTGACCAGGCTGTTTACACTTATTTCAAGTTAACTGAGACTTATTGAATGGTCTATATCCATCATAATGTTTATCTTGATTACCATAATGTTGAAATCTCTGGATTTGTCAGGGAATTGTCCTGGACCCTTATTATTGTTTGACTGGTTATTCAGTTTGTATGTCCAATTTGGTGCCTCAAACGTTGCTGACAAGACCTTTAGATGTTCTATAATTTGGGAAATGGTGTATTTTCTAGTAAGAGTAGATGACATTATTTGGTGCAATTCTTCCATCAAAATTGATAATCATATTAGCCCCACTGAGGTTTTTTGCTTCCTCATAAAAATGATTGGCAAATTCACCCAATGTTTCATCCTTCTTAAAGTGAATACCCATAAATTTTTGCTTCCAGGCTGACATCTTATCTGAGCTACCAATTTCCTTCAAAATCTCCTCCTTTGCCTCCTTTGCCACCATATAGCTCCAGTTCTCCCAACGAAGGTAAGACAAAACTAGATTTTGACAGGAATTATCAAGGCAATTTATGACAGTGACAGCTTTCTGCTGGTCACTATAACCATACATGATCATCTTAAATAAATGGAAGAAGGCAGGCGCATTATCCCAATGGAAAATAGGTAACTTTGGAGTGCTCTTAAAATCTTCAATGATAATTGGTGCGGTATTTCTAATTGGAATTTGGCTGGACACTGGAGTTGTTTCAGGTGTTACTTCAGGAAGTGCCACAATAGTTGGGGGCATTTCCTGAACAGGTTGGTTCATACTTTCACCACAACTTTCTACTTCAATAGATGCTGATTCATCCTCAAACAAATTTGCCTCATGGTACTCATCTTGTGAGCAATTACATCTAGAAGCTTCAAGGTCATCCAATCATTTAAGGACCTTTTTCTCCCAAGCCAAATGTTTTCATTCATTTTCCTGAAGTTGATGATTTTTATCAATTTCCCTCTTTAAAGTAGCTTTCAATGTCTCAATTTCCTTCTGCAATGTGCCTTCTCATTTTTGGATATTGAATAAATGCTCATATAGTTCTTGATTTTCCTTTTCATATTTGAACATTTCATCATCTAATTTGATGACTTTAAGCTTCAGGGAATCTAATTAAGATTAAGTTGCCAATTATAATGCATTCTTGTTGACAATCTTTATCTCTGTGTGAAGCTTGTCAATTTAGCTCTCATTTCCTCACTGAGATTTTCAAATTTTCTCTCCATCTCTTTGACAATGTTCTCAATCTCCTGTCTCCCCTTGACTAAATTGAGCATGACTATGTGAGTTTTGGTGTTGGCTGCATCTATTGGCACAGCTGCCTCCTGAACTCAAATCAAATCAGTGATACACGATTCAGCTAATCAGTAGTGTTTATCCACATCATGTTTCCATTTGTAATTGAACCCAATTTGGTTAATAATCTCTTTGACTATCCCCTGAAATTTAGTATTCAACTCAGCCACCAGATTCTTGATTTGGGTGTTTGATTGCTTAACACACTGTGATGTGGAATCTAAACCAGTGCATTTCTGCTGAAAACTGATGTCTAATTGTCACACTAACGCCTGCTGTTATACACTTTTGTTTTGAGTATACTCAACAAGATTGGCGATCACTGCCTGCTACCATACTTGGATAGCTCTCATGTTTTGGGTAGTTGGCTGCACATATTTGATAATATTATCGCCATTATTACCAATGCTCCACAAATATCCTATTAACGTCGAAGTGTTCATACTAAGGTAATTTTTGAAGTGTTGTCTTTGCTCTTCCTGATTGGTTGTTGTAAAAATTTTACTCTTTGGATTTGATTATTGGAGGTCAACCCTAGTAATCTTTCTACTGCACAGGTTCAGTTTCCTCGTGCACCTCGCGTTATAAGAATATATATAATCTGATAATAGTATGATGACTATTATCCATAGTTGAGTTAGAATTATCTTCAGGCCCAACGCTTTGGCCAGTATTTCTGATTAATACTGGATATCGCACTCTTAAGGATTTGTTCCCTATAATCCTGTCCACTCAATCTTTGTTAAAATCCTCTGATGACAGTCCCTTTGGCCCAATGCTTCAGCCAGTATTTCTGATTAATACTGGATATCGCACTCTTAAGGATTTGTTCCCTATAATCCTATCCACTCAATCTTTGTTAAAATCCTCTGATGACAGTCCCTTTGGCCCAACACACAGTTGGCAGCAATCCCTTAGTTGTGGTTCCCTTCATCTCTAGATCCCCACTTGGATCTCTACTCTTCTCTGAGAGTCTACCAATTATTGCCTTCTGCAATAATATCCTTGAGATGGAATCTTCACGTTAGATGCTGATAGTTTAACTATTACTAAATCTACAGTCAAACTAATAATGTTCTTTATTAATTCTTATCCATCTGTAAATGTGTGTTTTTTATTATAGTGAATTCTAGGGAATTTATAGGGGATTCAGCTGTCTAACCCTCAGTTGACACCTCTTTGATGAACCAGCAGCCATTGCCATTGAATCACCCTTCCTCATCTCAGCAGCGATGGTCTTCCCCATCCTGACTAGGATTCTGATGTTGGACATCCTCAAGACCTCAAACAGAAAGAGTCAGAAACATATCTTTAACGTTTTCCTCTCAATCCAAGCAAATCATCCATAATTGGCTAGCAACCTGCTTAGATAATGGGTTTTTTTACCCATTATGGCAGGTCACTTCACTAACCAATCAATTTGCTAGTTGCAGGTGGCATCACTTGCCTCGCAACTCATTAAACATTCCCAATCAGTCAGTGATGAAACCCAACCAATCCTAATTGGTACACCTGATAGTTAATCACTATCAGATTCCCTTATTTTGCAGTTGCTCCACCCGATGAGATATTAGGTATTCATCTGGATCAATTCTCAATGGAAATGACCAGATATATATCCAAAAATCCCCCAAACATAGTTTCTCCAAAATTTGGGTCAACTGATTTCTAATTCACTTCGCCTTAAAAAAAAATTTTTAGTGATACCAGGTAATCTAGCAGGCTGGGAATATGGGCAGAAATCCCAACAGTTGTGTGGTGGAATAATCCACAGCTTTGATCCAGAGTATCAGTCAGCAAAATTTGAATCTTCTCATCAGGATATCACTAATACTGGGTAAATTTTCTTGAATTGGTTCTAAAGGTGGTTCATAAATTGTTACAGCATTTTCATTCACTCCAATCATTGATAGATGGATATATTGAGGATACACCAACATACCCGCCTCTAATTGGATGTTTCCTCCCTGGGCTGCTGATGATCCTGGCTCCTCATTTCTTTGGTGCTCCATATTAGTTAAATAATTTGGTGTTATTAATTTCATATAAACTCGACTCAACCCCTGTAGTGAGCACCACATGTAAAAACTGAGGGGTTTTCACTGGTGCACAGTTTTGTTTAACTACTGTCTCTGGAAAAAACACGAATTTGCTAATTGTATGAAGACAATTAGTTTAGTCAAGTTCAGATAAATGGGTAGATTTGGTCCTACTCTGGTGGATAATAATAAGTGACTTTGGCCTCACTCTGGCAAGATATAAGAGTTCTAGTGACTTCAACCTCACTCTGGCGTTGACACTTAGATAGGAAGTACTTTTTCACAACTTTACCTTGAAGTAAATAATCAATAATAGAAAATAAAGTATTCACAATTATAAGGTGTTTATTATTAATAAAATAAGGGAATATTTATAGGCGGAAGTATGAAAGGACATGTGTTTAGGGGTAAATTATGGTAACCATGAGGGTCTTGGCACGCCTAGCTGATGAAAAAGAGATATTGGTTCAATTTTGGGAAGTATTCCAGCTGATATTCATGAGGAATAGCGTATTTAAATCTCCATTCAGATCAGCCCAAATGTCAGCTACCAAACCTGACGATTTCCCATGAGTGATTGCTCATTTCAAGCTAATTTAATCATCTCCAAATTGTTGGCAACAATCCCCAATGAAATTGCAACTGTAATTATCATTGGATATGATCCAATGAGAATTACAATTAACCATTTGGTTGGTTATTATTGCCACCTAGATGACATAATTAAATTTTCATTTAAAGCTTAATCAGTAAGCTAAATTAAATTATGTGAACTATTAATTTAAATAAATTGAAGCTTAATTAATCCCAAGCTGGATAATGTGGTCATATAAAATTCCCACAAGGGTAATTATGAGCGATGATACAATAAGATGTAAAAGAAAAAGTACAACTCCTATGCCTGAAACAGGGCAAGATGACTTCAAACCACTAAATTTATTAAAGTTCAATAAGGATGGGAACGTTCACTCTTTCCTCAAGCTATTTGAAAAGCAATGAGGGGAGCATCAGATCATGCAAAAGGATAAGCACTAATTAACTTTTTCAATGCCCATAGCTGTGACCTCATTATACCTTATTTGGGCGATGATTGGTCTTATATGGATGCCAAAATTGCAGTAACAAAATAGTTCGAAGGGCCTGAGAAATTAGAAACCCAAAAAGAGAGCTTCTTAATATTAAATTTAAACAGAATGAGACTATTAAAGACTTTGCAGACAGATTTTTCCACAAAGCACAAACTCTGTGTGGGTGCAACGCAATAGATATGTTTGACGCTAAGATTGCAATGGAACATGAAGTTATGCCCTTTCATGAACTTCACAATGCCATGATACCTGCATTCAATGGAAGCTTGGAAATCCAATAACTTACCAATTACTTAAGAATCTATTCCCATAATTTTAATACCCCTAATTGGGCCTAGGATCAGCTAAAAAAACCCAATTTTGGGCTCAAAAAGCAACACTATGTTTGACCAGGGGAAAATTTCCAAACTATGAACCAAAAATTCAAGCAAAAGCAGCAAAAAGGGCCGATTACATGCCACAACTGTGGTCAAAAGGGGCACATTGCTAGCAAATGCTACAGATGGTTCAACAAAAAGCCTGGGGTCAACGTTGCTCTAGAAATCAGCTATGACAGTGAGGCGGGAAAAGAGCTGTTGGAGTAGAGGCGGATTGCTCTAACTCCACCGATGTTAAAACCATTCCACCTAACCCTGGTGAGCTCTTTAAGGCCGAAGATGTTGCTAAAGATAACCTCCATCATATTGTGGCTAATGATGTCATGATGGTCGCTACTTGGGACACAGCAAAAGCAACTAAACCCTTGAAAATTATCAACGAAGCCTGAGCAGAGGTATAAAACTCCCTCACAAAACATATTAATGATCAGGGTTTAGACCTCCAACCCAGATGTTCAACCGACTTACCTAAGATTAACAACGTTCAGGTAGCTATTCCCATGAAGGCCTTAGCAGATAACTTCTCAGATAATTGCTCAAGCCTGAAATCACACCTAGAATTGGGCATCAATCACAGCATTCATACAGTAAATACTTCAAAAAACTACTCTGAATGTACTTATGTGGACATAGCAGTAAACAAGGTGCGCGTTTGGGCCATTGTCAAAAGTGGTGCTCCTATCAGTATAGTCAGCACAAAGTTGGTTAAAAAACTGAAAAATGCGCCCAATGTTTCCCACTGTCAGGAATATGGAACAGCTGGAACGCATACAATTAAATTGCTGGGTTCCTATAGTACCCTACCTCTCAGATTTAGTCTATTGTAGTTCTGCCCCTTCTATAGTATTGCCAAATATGAACTATGATATCTTAATTGGGACTGATTTCCTAATAAGTTATGGAGTTGTTACCAATCATAAGGACGATACTCTCACCATTCTTGGCCAGGCTATTCCACTTTAAAATAACTGGGATAGGGCAGTTGAGAAAAAGAAACCCAGCCTATTCATAAATCTGGCCTATAAGATGGAGTCGTCCTGATTGAGTATGTCAAAGCGCGGTCAAAGATAAAAGCACTACACAGTCATATCAATGAGTCAAAGGGCATTCCACTTTGATCAAATCAGAGCATCATTATACCATCTGAAGATTAAGTAATTGTCCCAATGGGACTAACAATAAGTATCCCAGAAGCCTTTATGGTGAAGTATATCTACCATGGTCTAAATCTCAATTTGAACCAAACATTGCCCCTGGTATTTTCATTTCTGGCCACGGAGAAATACATAGCTTATGTGCAAACCTGAAAAATTGGCCCATCTCCATCAAGTGACATCAAAAAATCGCATTTCTGCATCTGTTCCCTACCTCAGAATTACACATATACTCCATGAGTTTGGAACTTTTGTTAAATTATTGCTCCCCAATAAGGACCTAATCAGCATAAATAATGTCATCCCTATGGCCGATTTAAGCAAACTGATGAACTCTGAGAAGAACCAAGATCTGGAGTTATATTCTATATATTGGAAAATATTTGCACAAGATGATCTTGACTTGAGATGTGCTAAGGGTGTCACCAACAAAATTGATACTGGAAGATCAAATTAATTTTACTATATCCAATTAGACGCTCAAAATTATCAGAAGAAGCTGTACACAAAGTGATTAAGGAACTCCTTGATTGTGGCAAGTTAGTGCCTTCAAAAATTCAATGGGCAGCACAAATTTTAATGGTGAAGAAAAAGGATGGAAGCAACCAAGTAATCATTGATTATCAGAAGTTAAACAACATCACTAAAAGGACTATAACCTCTGCCATGAATTGACGATGCTTTGGATAGGCTAGGGGGTGCAAAATTCTTCTCAGCAATGGACCTTATCAGCGGATATTGGCAGATAGATCTTCCCAAAAAAGGGATGCGAAAAATGTTCAATTATAACCCAAGAGGGCTATTCCTGCTGATGAGAATGCCTCAAAGGCTCTGCAATGCCCATCTCTTTCTAAAGGGCTATGGACACAATTCTGGAAAATTAGAAGTTATGTGTACTAGTGTACCTTGATGATATTAAAGTTTTTCAGCCGCAATTTTGACAACCACCTGGAACACTTAAAGAGGTTTTCAGAAGGTTAGCAGCTGCAAACTTAAAAACCAAGCCCAGAAAGTGCCAGTTCTTCAAAGACCAACTGGAACACATCGGATTTGAAAATGACAAAGTGGGTCTTCAGCCACAACCCTCTAAGCTGGATGCCATCTCTAAAATGAAACAGCCTGATAAAAAAAATTATTATCTGATCCACAAAAAATACAACCATCAAAAATGGGACACTTTACAAGATTGTTGAGGGCAAAAAGTTTATTTTCACAAGACTCTCAGCCCAAACAGACCTAATAATGGCGGTGCATAAGGCCATAGGGCATGGAGGATTTAAAAAGACAAAGGAACATCTGAAGAAATTATATTATTGGGAGTCAATGCATTTTGACATCCAAGAAATGCTAGAATACTGTACAGAGTGCCAAGGCGAAAAATCGTTCCAAAAAGCACATCTTACAAGCTTGTTCAGCCCTATTTGCCTGGCACACTGTATCTATTGACGTTGTTGGCCCATTTCCAACAAGATATATGAAGGCCAAGTGCATCATTATAGCCATTGACCACTAAATTAAATGGGGTGAGGCCAAGGATATTCAGGAAGCTAAAGCAGCAACTACAGCCAATTTTTTTCATTTAACTGAGGTAAGCTGACCAGGAGACAGACACTACCAAAACTTAAAACCTAAAAATAAATCCTCACTGAATAAAACAAACCGCCCAAAATGAGCAGACAACATACAAAACGTGAACACAACCAACTAGGTAGGACAATGGGAACCACTTATCCCATTGTGGTGGAAGGGGAGGGGGGCTCATAGGGCTCATCCTCAGCCTTGGCCTCTAATTCATCCCAAAGCAGGGCATGGGCTATGGCGGAGAGCAGGGGCGTCAGGGTGTCAGTAGGATGCAGAGATAAATTTCTGATGATCAAGGTGGTAGGAATACAGCTGTTGTACATAAGGTTTACAATGTATTTGTCCAAAGCTGCTCAGCTTTTGTGCGTGCATTGGGTAGCTTTTATGAACGTGGTGATATTGTTGCAGGTAATCTTTAATTTGGGATTCTGTGCTACCACTGCCACATACTGTATGGTATTGTTGGCAGCTTTGTAAGCTTCAATCAACATATTTTTTGTTCTTATTGGCTTTGGAGGGAATATTGGGAGGAGGGATTCCTCCTGCGATCATCTCCACTGATTTGGTGGCAGCTTTGTGGAGAGGACGACAATCTGGCTTAGCCATTGCTTCAAAAGGAAGCTGGTAGTCACCGTGGAGTGTTTCAGCATTTTTCTGGGGTGTGTATAAATGAGGGGGTAGCTCAACGTCATGGTCAATAAACATAAACTTCTCAATTTGTATATTGCGGTCTTCAATTATATTCCCAGACTCATCAATTTCAGTCAATAGACCCCAAGGATTTTAGTTGAATTGAATTGGATTGTTGGCATATTCCTGAGGTTTGGTTGGTTCATTGGAGGATGCATGGTGTTGTAAATTTGGCAATACCATATATATCTGCCAAAAGGGTTTTTGCGCAGGGTTATGCCCACTGAGCAATTATAATGGACAATATGAAGATCATCAGTTCCTCAGAACACATGTAAATTAAAGATTATAATTAAAATAGATCTTTTTTCCAACAAAACTTCTTTTATTGTAATCTAATAATCTCAGTGAATCTCTTCTAGTCCACTCTCTCTCACTTCCTTTATTACTAACTCTAAAAACCTCATCCTTCCTCAATCTTTTTGTATCATTGATATCTCATTGACCTTGGTCAGTGATGTATTTATTTGGGGAAGGTCGACCAGGGACAAGCACTTCCAATATAGCGTGGATAAACTAATGAAAATTGAAAATTATAAGACACCACAGAGGGTTCATAACCCCTCTTGTTGTCTCAAGGTCTACCAAGTTTAGGACGGTAGAGAAGGGCGTTATGCTGGCTTATTCTTAAATGCAGCATGTGTGAAGGAAAGGATCAACCTTTGGTAACCATATGGGGAACCATGTGTTGATTGTCCTTCTGTTATGGGGGGTCATGTGTCCAAACAGCCATGCTTGGAAATGTTCCAATATATGGCTGTGGAAGCGATGGATGGCTTCTTGGATTGTAGGCGCTGCACCTGTGAACGATTCCAGTACTATTGTATGTATCATCCATAGTGCTATTACTACTATTAACGCGATGAGGGATGGGTGGATAAAAGATTCCATGTTTATAGTGAACATGTTCCTTGCTAGGCTGAATGGTTGTCCGTTTTCTTGGCGGAATAGGCGCATGGCCTCTTTACATATAGCCACTGATGGTGGGCATTGTTCTAAATGGTGGGCTAAGCTTCCATACTGACCACATATTGTGCATGAGGTGTGAGTGGCATTTGACCGTTCAGATATGCGGTATACTATCCTCATGCACCTCCATACATGTGCTCTTATCCTGGGTTGGAGTAAAGGTTGATGTGTGTATCTCCATACTCTTCTTTGAGTCTACAGGCTGTAGGGTATATCCATATGGTCCAGGTAATCTATACTGGCTATGGTACTTAGGTTTTTGCTTATTATATTGTCTGTGATTATTTGGTCATTGATTCCCTGTCTGTGAGTTAGCCTTGGGCGTCTTTGGTGACTGGTTTGGCCGTTTATGTGGATCCGCCATGTTGCTCTTCTCATGGCTAGGAGTATTTTTGAAATGTGCAGGAGTGTCGTGTGGTCCTGCAGCTGTAGGATGGGATGCCATATACTTGATTAATGTGTTTAGGTGATCTGGGTTTCTTAACTGGAGTGCTCATGTGAAGTTATATCTAGCTGTTCTGTCCCAGTGTGTATCTGTAATATCTGGGCTAGTCACCTGAGCTATCCAGGATCCTAGTATGTGGGTCGCTTGCTCTACATAATTGGTAAGCCCCATGCCTCCATTCCTTCTAGAGCTAAATAGGGTTTCAAGGCGTACAGGAGGGTTGTGGTTGGACCAGAGCCATCCTTGTAATAAGGTTTGGATTGTGTAGAAGAAGGAAGGTGGGAAAGTGATTGCATGGGCCGCGAACCATATGATTGATAGAATCATAGAGTTGGCTACCGTGACCCTTCCTGTTAGACCTGTTTGGTCCATGTGAGGATGCAATGCGTTTTGTTGTTTTGTCTAGAAGTTGGTTTTTCATCATGGAGTTGGCGTAACCTCCTGCTTCTAACCATACCCCCAAGTGACGAACAGGACCAGCTTTTGGCTTGTTGGTGAAGGAAAGTTTCGTGGGCAATTACTGACCTTCGCCTACTATGTCTGGGTAGGAGTCTTGATGTTGTATTAGTTTGTTGGCCCTGGGTAGATGGCGTCCAATGGGTCTGATATTTTCCCAGGAGTATAATTTCCGTTTTCTCACTGTTAAGTGATGCGTTACTTATGGCTGAATAGTCTTGTATTATCTTCTCAATTCTGCAAGCGTCTTGATTGTTGGATTGCCCACCACACAATCATCAGCAAAGGCCATCATCTTGACTGGTGGTTGGCCCTTAACGTTAATTCCTTTGAGCAGTGTGTTTGTATTTCGGATTAGGGGGTCTAAGCTAAAATTGTAGATTAAAGGGCTTAAGGGGTCTCCTTGTTTGAGTCCTCTCTGTGGGATGACTGGGTTGGTTAAGAAGCCTGCTCCCCGCACAGCCATGGTAGCAGACACTGTAAACAACATTACCCAGTAAATAAATCTATTTGGGAGATTAAATTTTTGAAGGCAGGCCCTAATATAGGTCCAGTTCACCCTGCCATATGCCTTTTGTTGGTCTCAAAAGACAAGTGCTCCAGAGGCTTTGGATTGGCAGACATTTGCAACTGTGTGGATGTTATCCCATATGTATCTTCTTGGAACAAATCCATACCATGATGGGGATATCGAGTCAGTTGCAATTTCTCCTAGTCGTTTGGCCATAATCTTTGTGAAAATTTTGGTATCTGTGTTGGTTAGGGAGATTGGGCGCCAATTAGCAGGTCTAGTCTGTCTTCTTTTTTAAATAAAGTGACAGTGTAGGCTTCTTTGCCTCCTGGTAGGAGGCATGTTTCCATGATACACTTATTCATTGAAGCTAGAAGAATGTTAGAGATGTTAGCAAAATATTTTATGTAAAATTCATAGGATATCCCATCAGGTCCAGGGCATTTCCCTCTTGATGCACCGCTTACTACTTCATATAACTCCTCGCATGATATTAAGTTGATTAAGTTGATATTTTAGGCCACAGTGTCAATATTTGCATTTCTAAGGAACAATTAATTTTTTCTGGTTAGACCAGCTTAGATTTATACAATTTCATATAAAACCTGTGCACTTCAGTCATGACTTCTTTGGGTGTTTCTGCTATGAATTTGTCCAATTGACAGACCTGTGTGCAAGCTATCATATTTTTCTGGGCGTGGAATCAGCAGAAAAAGTAGCTCATGTAAGTTTATCCATCTCTTATGTTTTTGCCTTTATACTGAACTCCAACTTGATGTTGGTGTTTGCAGATCAAAGTGTTTAACCAAGCAGAAACCTCTGCCCATTTGTGACCCCATCCAGGGCTGTACCCTGTGCATAAAACATTGTTTTCTTGGTGGGTAATTTCTTCCAAGTTGTGCTTGATAATGGCTGAAGCTGCCCTGTGTCTTTTAGACGATGTATGTTTGATTTATTGGGTTGTTGATTTTTTGAAGTTTTTCCAGGTGATTAGTGGGTCCAAGCAAAAAGGTGTTTGAAAATCCCAGGTTGAGGATATATCCTCCATCCAGGATTGAAATACCGTGTCAGCTAAACTTTCTGGGCGTATTCTGCACCATCTGGGTGCTTGGGTACTTGGTTCCACCATATGTAGGATACTGAGACAAGCTGATGGTCAGAAAATTCACTTTTGTAGTTTTAAATTTTTAAATTTGATGTCAGAAAATTATTGGAGCAATTATTAGGTCTATTCTTGACATTGAGACCAGTGCACCATTGTGTACATGTGGGCGTGTCATGTTTTGTAGTAAGGATAGCCTTTTTAATGTGGATTATATAGTCCCAGGGTGGCCTTTAGTATGCGGAGTTCCACTTGCCCTTGTGGTATCTCCATTGTGTATGGCCATTAGTCCGTATCTGGGTTAATCCAGCAGTTCATGTCTCCCATGATGAAAGTACTTGCTGTCAGATTTAGTTGTGTTAGGGCTGTTGAAAATTCTCTTTGGCCATGTGCACCATTCAGGGCGTACACACTGGCTATTGTGTGCACTTCAGTGTGCTATAAGGTTACAGCGAGTATGTGGCCATCCAGGAATGAATTTTTATTGATAAATTTAAAGTTTTGGTTCACATGTACTATCACCCCACAGTGTTGTGACCAAAACGATATTGTTGGGAGGACCATTTTTCCCTATGCCTCCTCCTTCCCTGTGGACAGTGGGTTTCCTGCACCGCCAGGATATCCACAGGTGGGTTTCATAGGAGACTCAACTTCTTGGCCTGGGCCATTGAGCCTTGAGTCACGCTATGTTCAGCTTACCTATCTCTAATGAGACGCCTGATGCGCCTCAGGAGCAGTTAGAAGGGCCCCCTGGCCCTACTCCCTTGCTCACATTGCTCTCCAATGAACCTCTACTGCGGAGATCATAGTCATGAGTAGGAGTTGGGGTGTATCCTGCCCCTTTCATCTCTGCTGTTTTCACTCCTCTCTTGGCTTTACTTGGTTTCAATTTATCATTGTGGTGCACTTGTATGCTTTTATTGGCCACATTATTTTCTTGTGCATTCCATTGTTGATTTTCTTCCCCAATTTGGTTACATTCTGCAATTTCAGGGTGTGCATTAAAACCCACTTTTGCTGCATTCATTTCCAAATTGGGTTCCGCCAAATTTAATCTGGTCAGATTGGGTGTTTGGTTCTCCACGGGATTTGATTGGTTCATTGACTTGAATTCATCCATGTCTTCCTGGATCTGTTCCAGCAATATGGATGATTCCGCTGAGGCCTTTGCCTTGGCCGCGGCCAGCTTGCAAGCTTGTTTGGCCAATTTTTATACTTTCAGGAAAATTGGGTCAATCATTTTATATTGCCGTTTTCTCCTCAGTTGAAAGCTTGTGTTGTATCCATGATTTTTGCGTACTCTGAGTCATCTTCGCCCATTTCCTCCTCACAGAATTCCATTTCTCTCAGGCCTTCTTTTATGGGGCAAGCATGAATCTTGTGCCCAAAGGCCTGGAAGTGGTTGCATATGGGGGGTGCACTTTCCACTGATGCACGGAACAGCTGGGATTTTTCCCATCAATGGTGAAGGATGCTATGTGAGGGATTTTTGTAATATCCTCTACTACATCCTAGTTCAGGGAAATAATTGCTATTGTCTTCCCAGTGCTAAGGGTCAGCATCAGCTGGAATCTCTGCATCTCAAATTGCTTGATTTCTCTGTAGGCTTTCAAGCCTTCTCAGAGATGTCTTTCAACTACTGTGTGCACCAGTGTGGTCAGAAGATAATCAAAAATTATAAAAATGTCTTTGGATTCTGTCCAATGGGTGCGTTTGGTCAGTACCAAATGTTGTCCATTGGGAAGGTCAGGTACTACTCTGACCATCGCTGCTTCATTTGTTTCTTTTGCAGTTTTAAACCCAAGATCTACCCAGCCTTTGCGGATAGTATGGGTTGTTAAGTACACCGCATGTGGGAAAAATTTACGTTGGGCTTTGCCAAACTTTTCCCACATTGTTGGTGTTTCTACGCCCAGGAAAACTTGTATCCTGTGTTTCACCAATGACAGTGGTTGCGATTGGGATACTTCCATATAACTGCAGTATTTTACCAAAAAATTAACAAACCCTGCAGGGGGCGTCACCTCAGGTTTTTTGTTTTTACTAATATTTTTGTTTGTACCTGTACGCTTAGTACCTTTGGGCAGTGCAGGTCCATGTCCGAAGCCCTTTACCGCGTTTGCCCAACTATTTGCTTTATTACTCATACTCATCTCACCTGGTATTGATTATCAAATTGTGGTGTTTGAATCAAATTGTATCACTAAAAGTGATAGTAATTGGAAAGAAAAAGATTTTGGTCAGTGATGACCCTTTTGCTTAGTTTATTTGTTCCTCCATATTCTCATTGGTTTTGGATTGTTGTTCTTCAACTCTTTATCTCCCTAATTTGAGGCGATCTAAATTTCTTTGTCAAATGTCAACTTCGCCTTATCATCTTATTTTGAAGACAATCTGATAATGACCCATTATAACCCAATATTGCCTCACCCTTAGGTGCTTGAATACTTGTAGCTTCAAAACATCCTCAGCAGATTCTTCCCATTGAATCTTCAGAGGAATTTCTCTGATGATCCGTTGGTCATAATTGTGGCTTGTCATCCAGTCATATAGATTTGTGACACATGAAATTGAACTGGGGTCTAATCCTGTGCTTGATTGGATGGAGCATATGTGGCACTGGGGCGAGGAGGAGGCTGATTAGTGGCTGTAGGTGCAGCTGCAGCACCAGGCTTTAGGGGAGGGGGAGGTAGGATCATACCTCATACCAAAGCTGGTGCAGGGTGGGCAGCAAATTGGAAGCTGGTGGACAAAAATCAGAGCTGTTGGAAGCAGTCTGGGATGGGCACTTGCGTTTTGAGTGGTCAAACTCAAAACAGGATGGACAGATCATCCGTCCGCCCTCAATGTGGGCCCAGAATGGATGGTCAGAGGTAGAGGGGATGATGGCGTGAGGAAGAATCAATAAGGCAATTTTATTTGATTTAGAGATGATTATGGCATATGCCTGAGGCCCAGCAAGGCGTATAGCCCCATTTGGGACCATAAATTGCAAGATGTGGTTGGAGTCATAGGCTGCCAAACCTTCCATCAGCTCCTGGTGGAGCACCTCAGGGGGAGGTGGGTGGGTAAGCCAGAAAACTGAACCATCAAAGTGGTATCCACTTGGAGTCAGGTCCAAATTGTGGGGAGAGGTGTACCCTATAAAATCAGGGGCACAGTTGCTGCAGTGGTGGCATTGGCTTCACAGGTGAAGCTGAGATCAAAAAACCCCTTATAGGGGCAGAAGTCAATAAAACTGATGAAACACATCACCACCTGAGCCATTTTTAAAATAGCTTGATTATGATAAGGAAAAAAATTTCCATAGTCAACCCTAAGGCTGAAACGCATGTTGCTCTGGGGGAGCACCAGGGGGCAATGAGGCACCACTTGAGTTTGGGCGAGGTGGGCGTCAAGATTCTTGGGAGGAACAAATCGTCCCAGGGGTTTGGTATGACTGGGTGAGCCAATCCAAGCGCATTTTCCTATCAAACAGAAAATGGGCGTGGGGAGTTTTTGCCGCTGCCCCACACTGGGGCAGCCAGCAGGGAATTTAAAGACATCAGAGCAAAACTATGGTTGGCAATTGAGATTTACTTTTTTCCATATAATTTGCTCAGAAAGTTATGCTGAGTGGAAAGAGAGTTTTTCCAACTACAGCCAAGTTCATCCTTGAAAACATCATCCACAAGCATGGATGTCCTCAGGTTATTCTGACCAATAATGGAACCAATTTTACTACCAATGTCCTTGCCAAGCTCAACCAATTAATGGGAGTACAAGGTGTGCTTTTTGCTCCCTATCATCCTAAAACTAATGGTACTGTTGAGTGCGCAAATGGGACGTTGATGAATATTATCAGGAAAATACCTTTGGCAAACCATCCAAATGGAGTATTTATCTAAGTTCAGCAGTATTTGCCTACAATATCTCCTACTACTTGTCAACCAGGATGCCCCATTTCAAGTATTATATGGAAGACATCCAGCCCTACCAACGCTACTAAATTCAGCCCTAGAGGATCCTAGCGAAAACATTTATCCCCAATATGTTGAGAAGCTTGTGGATGCTTTAATCAAACTACATGCTCAAGCCTTTGACAACAGTTTTGCCAAGGAAAATGCCCGACATAAAAATGACTGAAAGAATTGCTACACACTGGTTGAATTTGAAGTTAACAACAAAGTTCTATTTTGCAACACCCATGGATCAGCCCTATTGCAAAAGTTAGATCTCATCTGGGTTGGGTCATTTGAAGTGATTGAGAAAACATCTAAGTTTATATACACTATCAAGGATATTAGGACTGCCCATATATACAACTGAGTCCATGCAAAATTCCTAAGAAGATTCAATAAGTGGGCCAATTAAGAAAAGAAAAAAGTTGAAAAAAAAGATAAAAAACAAACATTTATTTATATAATAATAATTTTTTTCTAATTTAATACTTTAGTTTTCACTTGAGGTTGGGGAGAGGATCCAACTTCAGACTTGACAGGCATTTGGGCCAAAATTAACAATAAGAGGATCCAACTTTATACTCATTGGTCATTCATGCCAAAGATAACAGATGCTGATGATCAACAAAGGCTAATTTGAAATCTTAGGGCTTATGTTTGAGTCAGTGGGTAAATGTCAGATTCTGGTGGTTGACTCAAAAATAAACCTTTCAAAACCATCAGATCTGGATGATTATCCTCCCAATGCTTAAGCTAATACCCTAATTCTCACCTCAAAGCCTATTGCACATATGCAGCTCAGGATGAATATCTCAACTTCAATTCAATCAAGTACTTTATCAAAAAAGCTTGGCCAAATACGCTTGCACATTATGGCTGATTATCACTGCATCAAATCTTGGCAATTAATCCCAATTATCAGGAACAATATTAAACATTCAGTATACAAAATTGTTCAGGACTGACCAAAGTTAACGTTTAAAAGTATCATGGACAATCAGACAATTGATAACATATTCAATTTCCCACCCCAGGGCAAAATTTGTATGTCAATCTGTGTAATTGGCATAATAGCACTTGCACGTGGACTTCCCAAAAGGGAGTATCTAGTGCTATTGAGAGAGAGGCCTGCTGATGTTCTGATTAGGGGTACAATGTTTATTTTAATTGATGCAAGAATCTCACAGAAGGTGTATTTTGTCATCAGTATGATGAAACTCAAATCAAGAAAATCCTAGGATAATTTTGCATGTTTTTATCGCAATTTTTGTCCCTAAAAACCTCCCAATTTTGAGAGTATTTTGCCACCAGTAAACCTAAGAATAGGTCTCAGTTGTATCAGTTCAAGGGCCAAACTAAGATGGTAAAGTATCTGTTTGATTTTTATGCTTAATGTGGCCAGGAGATGCCCTAGAGGTATAAATACTGGCGCTTGGCCTAATTACTGATTATCAAATAAACACCTTCTAATAAAAAGATATATTTAGTTTATCTCTTTTTTGGTCTTTATATAAATCCTAACTTTGGAGAAGTGTCAAAAAATGAAATTGCCAAATTTACAGCTTGTATCAAAACCTGCCTCAGAAGAAGTTCCCAATTACGCTGGGAAATAAGACCTGAAATCAACCAGAAGAGTCAGGGCTATTTTAATCTTCCTTGTGAGTTTCCAAACGGTCCTAATACTGTAAGCCACTGGCAAAATCAAGGATTGATCAAAGGAACTTCATCCCAATTATGCATGCAGAAATCTAATTATCAAGTGAGCAATCCTCATAATTTCACAATAACTCTCATGAGTCATACCCCATGAGTTTTGCAGAATGCCCCAATCCAGAAAAATAATTATCATGAATCTCAAAGTAAATAAAATGGCTAAGCGCTCTACTTAATCTGTCCAAAATTATGAAGAAAATTGAAATGACAATTTTGCAATCATATCTTGGGGAGACTCTGCTGGGAATAACCTGATGAAATGATTGCCACTCCTAAGTATCAAGTATGCACTCAAAAGTATTAGGAGTATAGCCCAAAAGTAACCCAAGGATGGCTGATTGACCCATTATGTAAGATATAAACCCCAATCATGGAGGAAATGGGAATGAAGATTTGGTGGATGCAACTTGAAAAAAATGGTTGGAATAAACCCAAATAAGATCCTTGTTGCTGCACGTTATCAGGTGCATATTCAGTTGAGTTGGGAATCTCACCCAAATGAAAAATACCAATAGATGGAACAATCCCTCCTGCTGACCTTGGCAGTTTGACCCCATATTTGAAGTGTGGTCAAGGTTACTTCCAGTGATCGGCTTGCTGGTTAAATAAAAGATGCTCATAGACCAGTATCTTCTGCAATTGTCCCCACATAGTTCTTATTTTGTGTATCATCATAATGACAATGCCATATGGACTATGGATCATTTTGTGGGTATTGGAGTACCAACAATAGAAGCTCAGTCTTTCTTTAGAACATTATTTGTCTGATACCTATTGTGATGAAGAGATTTTCAAGGGTTCTGATAGGCCAAATTCGTCATTATTCCTAATTGGGATATCTCTTCCTAATTTGAATTATCTTGCCCCTCTCACTTTTTACCTCAATTTGATTTAAATACTAAGAGGCAATATTCTGATTGAGGATTGCTTTTAAACACCAAATTGAATGGTAATAAAATTATTACAACAATTATGTTTAATTTATTTTTCCCCTTCAAATTTTTAATATCAGTTAAGAGTTTCAATACTCTGGGCCTGCTATATTGTTGAAATCCTGTGCAAAAGCACCAGTAAGTATTAACCACACCTGGATTCCAACAACATATTTATACCTCACATAATGGTGATACCAAATGACCTCCCATTAAGCTTTAAAATAAGTCCCGTTGTCAGTTAGACTGGCATTTGCCATGACCATCAAAAAAGCTCAAGGACAAATTCTTAAGTTTGTAGGTGTATATTTATAAAGTCCTTGCTTCTCTCATGGCTAATCAAATAGGCATGCTTAGGTGTAGGAAGTTCTATAAATTTGTATATTTTAGCTCCAGGAAGATAAATAAAAAATATGTTTTAAAAGTAAGCATTTCTTAAAAACAAACTAATTAGGTAAATTTGGCTTTAACATCCTAATTCAAATTTTCTAATTTTTTTGGGATTTTATCTAAGCAATGTGTAAGCCTTATCATGGGAAAAAGGTTGACATATGCTAATGTGTGGGACTTGGCCTTTAATCTACTCAAATGGTCCCATAAGTTCTGAATAAAGGTTTAGCTTACATCATCAATTTAGGTTTCACATTCAGAGTATTACCTGAATTACTCTGAATTCAGCTAATAATTGTTTTAATATTAATTATGAATAATCTACCTAATTCCAGGGCCACATTTACATGACTCCAGCATCTGTGGTCCAAAGCTTCCAATAACTTCATAAGCTGTTTATTCTGGAAGCTAACAAGCTGAACCTCTTAAATTAAACTATTGAAAGAGCTCCTACTTAAGGTTGATACTAATTTAACATATGCTATATAACTATCACCAGGAGATCAGGAAGCACAGCTGACATTCCAGGTGAGATGCAATAAAGGACAAATCACATGTGAATTAAGTTTAAACTATGAATCATTCTTCACTATTTCTAATAAATCATGATACACTTTTACTTGTCAAAAGTGCTGCCAGAAAGATTACTTTTCCGGTGACAGTGGGCTCTACTGGTTGGCAGGTCAATCAGTATGAAGACTGATCAAACTTTGCCATTTTCCTTAGGCGTCAGGGCCAGCAGCGCCAGCTAACCCCTTGGCATGTCACCCGCACCATTTGGGGATCCCCCAGCCTAAACCCCAACCAACAAGTATAAACATAAACTTAAATCAAAATAGAGAATAGGCAAAGAGAGATATTTATTGAAAGGGAAGCACATGTATTTATATGTACAAAAGGACTACTGTACCCATTGCCAACCTATCAGCTCATTGCTGGTTCTTCTAGCCAATCACTCTCTCTTTCTGTGTTTCTCTCTTCCCTAGAATTGACCCTCTCACCTGTCTTTCCTGATGTCCAAATTAGTTTCAGCTTCTCCTCAGCATTCAGCCACCATTGTGCCATATAAATTATAATATAAATAAATATCAAATGTGAATTCAACTTAGTAATAATTTGCCAGAAACAGCTTCAGGCACTTGGGTAATTTGGAACAACTCAGCTTCTTGCCAATGACACATTTTGACTCTCCTCATCGATTATTTGGGGTATTGCCTTTCTCAGGTAATAATCAATTTAATATATATGAGGCACCAGAAATAACTTTGGCCACCTTGAACTTGGGATCATCAGGTTCTACTGACATTTAATTAAATAGATATAAATGGATCATCCTCAGCTCCTAGTTGCTGGTGATCTGTATACCAATTTGGGTCATCATTTGGCCCCTTCCAAACCTAACTTCCCAATCTTGGTTTAATACTAGATTCAGCTCAACCCAATTGGGGAGCAACTATCAAGCAATTTTACAAACACTATAAAGTTCAGTCAATGAGCTATTCTGCCAGGATTGGCCATTTCATCCCACATATTGATATATTATTGGAGAAATCCATCTGGTTAAAATTGTGACAAGTACTATAAATAGTACTAACTTGTTTTAAAGAAATCACTTTTTATATGTCCTATTTATTTTTAGTTTAAAGTCCAATTCTATAGGACTAAAGTTATTTATTCAGCCATGAGAATTGCTTGGAACCTCTGAACCTTTAGAGAAGGTTAAGTTCCATTTCAAGTTGACCTGCCTGGTACCTCCAAGTAACCAATCAATCATTTATCCTTGGCTTGCTGCCAAGAGAGTGCAAGTCTAAGACATTTGAACAGTACATTCCTAGAAATCCAGATTTATATTTTCTTACTTGATACTATATTCAAACTTCACCAATCTATAATATAAAATCTAAGTTATTCATTTCAAATCATTTTCTTATTAAACCTAAATAATGCCAGGTAACACCATTTAATATGATTGATTTAATAGTTTCAGTTGTTTTTAACTATGACTGAGTAAGGGGAGGATGTCCCAGTGGTAGAATATGGACCCTCTACCACTGCCTCTCCAAGTTCAATCCTGGTGATGAACTTTAGGTAGGGGATGGTTATGACTGTGTTGGTTTTGTGCACCAATGCCCCAAACTGAGATAGCAAATAGTAAAGGTGGCCCATGGAGTTCCTGTCCTATCATATGCCACACATGGAGGGATTTCAGGTTTTATCTCCCTTTCCCATTTTTCTTCACTTTCCTTCATCAGTGTGGTATTATTACCAGGTCAGCCCACCTTGAAAAAAACATTAAAAATTTAAAAATTTATTTATGAATGGGTAGTTAGTGGTTTCTGGTTGATTAGATAGGTTTTTATATTTTCCAAGTGGTTTGATGATATTAGAGTAAATTGATAAATTCAATTGGTTTTGGCTAGGTGGTTGGTGGTTTTTTATTGATTTGACAGGTTCAACTTAATTAAGTAAGCAGTTGGTGATTATAGGATTTCACATAATTTTTCCATATTACACATACTTTTTTCTGCTAAAAAATAAAATCTTTCCAGACTTTTTTCTTACATATTTGCTCTTAATTCTCATAGACATCTATAATTTTAAGTGCATTACTGTAGGGGATTTCCAGTAATGCAGTGGCTTCCTTTATAGGCATGCCATTGTTAAACACCTTAGTGATTAACAATTGGCATCTATCATTATTTATTACACCGTTTTTTTATTGATTTGGATTTTAAATTTTCCTGTTCTGAATATGGTATTTCTGGGGTGAAAAATTTAAAATTATAAAAAATTTAAAGCAGAAAAAAGTATGTGAAAAATATAAAAAAATATCTGGAAAATGGAAAAAATTATGTGAAGAATGGAAAAATTTATGTGAAATCCTATAATCAGTTTGATATATTCAATGGTAATGAGTGATTTCGTGTTATCTATATATATATAAGCAAATGTGTGCGTGTGTGTGTTTGTGTGTGTGCGATGCCCAGCCAAAAATAGAGCATGTAGAGCTCTGAAAATTTGGCTATAGGTGGACGGGAGGGGGTCCGTATGCACCTCGAAGCCCGATTTCTAATTTTCATAGTAAAATAAATAGTTTTATATGTAACAAGTGAAAATTTATACGTTTTTAATGGAAATCGGTATATTGTTACGGCCGAGAAGTTTGATGTTCGGTTGATTCGGTAGTTAAATGGTTTTGTCGAGCGGTTGGTGGGTTTGTGTTGATTAATAAGCTTAACGGTTTAAATAAAGTTAGTGATTGGTTGATTTGATAAGTTAATTGGTTTAGGTAAGTGGTAAGTGGTTGGTGATTTTGGTTGTTTCGATACATTTAGTTTTGGTTTACGAAGCGGTTGGTGATTGGTTGATTTTTAATCTAATGGTTTTAGCTAAGTGGTTTAGTGGTTTGGTTAATTCGATAGGTTTAATTGGGTATGGCTGAATGGTTGGTAAATTTATATTGATTCAGTATAATTTGATTACTTAATTTTATCGATAACTGTCTACAAATATAAAAAATATAAGATTATCAGATAAACTTTAAGCCCACAAAAAATCTGTGTTAAACTTGGTATCAACAAGAATTATCCTAAAATTTTATTTACAAAAGAATCAGTATGTTAATTTGTTTATATAGATACATTATCTCGTGCAAATAACCAAAAAATCACCAAACTTGGCACAAGTATTCTATAAAGTTTGGGAACGGAAAGCTAATATGTAATTATTTAATATAATCATATAAATTTAAATATCAGTTCTATATAAGATCTAGAACATATATTCTCTAATAGTAATTATATAGCAATTTGGCTGGGTATTTTCATATTCATTTAATTCGATTTTTTCATAGGTTTTGATAAGGGGTTGGTAGTTTTTGGCTGTTTTGTAAGTTCAATAATTGGTTTTTGCTGAGTGGTGGTTTATTTTTTGGTTTATTCGATAGGCTCAATAGTTTCAGGTAAGTGATTGATATTTAGTTAATTTGGCAGGCTTAATAGATTTTAGCTAAGTGGTTGGAGGTTGGAATTTTTAATAGGTTTAATGGTTTCTGAACTTATTGATAGCTATCTACCAATATAAAGGCTAAAATAAATTAGAATCTGATTGATTTTATAGGTTTATTTTATTTGGCCGAGTGGCTGATGGTTTTTGGTCAAATCGATAGGATACAGTTTAGCTTTGGGGGTGATTAGTTATTAGTTGATTTGATAAGTTCAGTTAGTTTTAGCTGAGTGGTTGGTGGTTTTGGTTGCTTCGATTGAGCAATTAAATTTGGCTGAGTAGTTATTGCTTAACTATATATAAAATCTAAATTAATCAATTCGAATCACCTGAAATTCTAGACACCTTAGCGTAGCACGGGCAACTCCGCTAGTCTAATATAAAACCTAAATTAATTTACAGGCCAATTCATAAATTTTTTATTGATTTTCACATCTTTTTTTATTTAACCGAGGTAAGCTAACCAGGGGACAGACATTACCAAACTAAAACTAAAAATCATAATAAAAAAATAACGATTCAAACAAAACACCCAAAATGGAAGGATCAATTGAATCATACCTAACAAAATATCCAACCAGGTGGGCAGCAAATACTGCTATCCCTCTATGGTGGATAGGGAGGGGGGATCAGGGGGCTCATCTTTGGCCGCATCCATCTCATCACAGAGTAGGGTACAGGTTAAGGCAGATAGTAAGGGTGTGGGGGCATCAGCAGCATGGGGTTTGATATCCTTGATGACTGGAACTTCCGAATAGTTGCCAGCCATCATAATACCAATGATATATTTGGCCAAAGCATCTTCAGCTTTGAGGTGGGTATCTGGGAATTTAACGAATGTGGCAATGTTGATTTGAGTGATTTTTGCTTTCAGATTCCATGCTACTGTTACCATATTCTGGATAGTTTCAGTGATATTTTTGTATAAAGTTTTCATATTGATATTACTTTGTGCAATAAGATTTTTGGGGATGACAGGAGGTGGAATTCCTCCTGCAAGTGCAGCCACAGATTTGGCAGCAGCTTTGCGGAGCGGATGGCAATCTGGTGTGGCAGCTGCTTCTACTGCAAGCTGGTGGTCGCTGTAGAATGGTTTGGCATTAGGTTATGGGATATATTTCTGAGGCAGAAATTTTGTATCCTATTCTGTATTATAGAGCTGCTCGACTTGCAGCATCAGTTCTTCAATGAAATTACCTGATTCATCAATTTCATCCAATAACTCCTATGAGTTTTGGTTATATTAGATTGGGGAATTAGCGTACCATTGAGGTTTGTTCAATTTGTTTGCAGATACATGGGATTAAACTGGGATCCAATCTGATATTTGATTGGATAAATTATTTATAGTATTGGGGCAAAGTGGATACTGATTGGTGGCTGCAGGTACAGCTGCAGCATCAGGCATTGGAGGAGGGGAAGGTAGGATCATACCCTATATCAGAGTTGGCACAGGGTAGGTGGCAGATTGGTGGGCATCAGGCAAACTTTCAGCATTGGTGGAAGTTTCTGAGCATAGGCATTTATGTTTTGAGTGGTCTAACTCAAAACAGGATGGATAAATCATCTATCTGCCCTCAATGCAGGCTCAGAATGGATGGTCAGGGGCAGATAGGATGGTGGCATGAGGGGGAATTGCCAAAGAAATTTTTGTAAATTTAGGGCTGATCATGGCATATGCCCAAGGCCCAGCGAGGTGTGTGGCCCCATTTGGGATCACAAATTATAAGATGGGGTTGGTGCCATAGGCTGCCAAACCTTCCATCAGCTCCTGGTGGAGCACTTCAGGGGGAGGTGGGTGGGCAAACCAGTGAACTGGACCACCAAGGTGGTATCCGTTGGAAGCTGGGTCCAAGTTGTTGGAAGGGGAATATTATTAAATACTAATGGTACCATTGCTGCAGTGGCTGCATCAGCTTCACAGGGGAAGCCAAGATCAAAGTACCCCTTATAGGGGCAGAAATTAATAAAACAGGCTGGTATCATCACTACCTGAGCTATTTTGATAATGGCTTGGTCATCGTAGGGGAAGAATTTCCCATATTTGGCCCTAAGGCCAAAACATATGTTGCTCCAGGGGAGCACCAGGGGGCAGCGGGGCACTGCTTGGGTTCATGCAAGATAGGTATCAAGATCCTTGGGAGGAACAAATCATCTCAAGGGTTTGGAATGACTGGGTGAGTCAGTCCAAGCGCATTTTCCTGTTGGATAGAAAACAGAGGGAGGAGTTTCACCGCTGCCCCATGCTGGGACAGTCGGCAGGGGATCCGACAATATTGGAGCAAGACTTTGGTGTGCAATTAAGTGTTTGCTTTTAATTAACCAAATAAATTGCTCAGAAATTTATGCCAAGCAGAGAGAGTGTGTTTTGATTTTCATATCTTTACATATTAAAAACTATGAAAAATATACAAATTGGCCTATAATAGATATGAAAATCAATGAAAAATATATGAATTGGCCTGGAAAACCCTGTATCTAAAAAGATTTTGATCAAGTAACAAAGTTAAAACATAATTTTTACTGTGATTATAACTGATTTTGCATGTGTTATAAACACCAGAGCTAAAATTTCTTATAGCTAAATCAAGTTTGATTGAAATTACTCTAAAATAACTTAAGTTTGATAAAGTTAAAGATGAACCTAAGCTTTTGACATAAGAATATATCAGAACGCAAAATAGTACACTTAAATAGACCATTTATTCCAATAGTATCACCACAGTATAGGTCTTAAAAGTAGCGCTAAATTGACTATTTGAAAAAATAATTTCAAGCGCATAAACATGTTCTACTTCATATAGAAATTAAATAAAACCCATAAAAATTTAATTTGTAGCGCCAACAGTTAGAGGCTTTTCTGCTAGTTGCATTGGGCCAGCGATCTCCGTGACCTCAGGCATTTCACGATAACCTTGGTAATACTTGGTCAGATTGGGATATCTATTGCGGTGCTGCTCAACCAGAACATAGGTGTAAAGCAAGTCCAAGTTCGACCCCACAATCACATCAGCTAAGGTAACGCAATCCCCACGAGATATTTCTTTCCTTTAAGCTCCTTATCAAGATATTCAAGTGATCCCTCAAGCTTCTTGTACCCGAGTTTTTCAATTTCAGCGTTGTAGGGGGCAAATCCAAAGGCAGGATAAATAATTGTTGCAGACTGAGTTGCAAGCTGTGTCTCGGCAAAGAAGGCATACTGATAAATCTTGCCAAGCTCTATTTTTATCTTTGCCTAGAAGGGGATTGTTTTCCTTAAAATTGGCAACTAAACATCAGCTATAAAATTCAACAAATTGGTTACTGTAAAAAGCTATTCCCGCCGATTCTGTAAGGCATTTTTCCATCCTTGGACTCTCGAATGCTGGAACTTGACCAAGCGGAAACTTAGCTAGATACTCTGGAGTCTTGTTATCCACGCCCATTTCAAAATTGCTGTCATAGGCCAATTCAATTGAGCTTAGCTTAGCTGCAACCAGTACTTTGTGAACACGACTGTTTCCTTTTGAACCATATAAGCGCTATGGTGTTAGTTATGAATCAGCATGTTAGCTTACGCCGATAGACATATCAATTAGCTTAAACTAATTTTAGATGAACCTGAAAATAACTGAATGCTCAGTAACGTTCGTTTTTAAACATGTTATTTAGCTCCTTGAGTGGCGTACCTGAAACTTGATTTGCGGGGACCACCAGCTAGATTAGTCAGATGTACGAACTTTAGTTTCCTTAATTGAACTTTATTTCAGTTTTTTTGCACTTTTGCTTATTTAATCAGTGGATCATGTATTTTCTATACTCAAACATCCAAATCTAAATTTCCACTATAAATCCATTAATTTATTTGATTAAAAAGCCACATTCAGGCCTCGTCATCTATAATTCAGCCAATAGTATAACACTGCTAGAACAAACTTCGGTTTAGAAAATCAGCTGTTTCAGAAGTTTTGCTCTCCTATGCCAGTTAAACTTTAAATTTAGTTTTTACATATCAAAACTTTTCAATATAAGAAAGTTAGATATAATATCTCATATTTATTTTATAGTTATTGTATAATTGATTAGATTATAATATTTAGTAGATAATTACTGATAAAAAACTAGTTTTTTATATATTTTTATTAAGTTAATATTTACAAAATCTAAAGTTAGCTGTCCTCCTTAGCAGTTTTTATAACAATGATTTTAATGAAGAGCAATTCATTTTTTGAATCTTAAAATAGGCGTGCTAACCTTGAGATAAATATGCTGCTCAACTAGCTTTTTAATTTACCTCACTACCAAAAGCATAAAATTGATAAAAAACAAAGTAATATATAGAAATACTAGAGCTACAATGTAAAATTGCAAGAGAATCAATATAGTTAATTCAAAGCTAAAATATGTTCTTATAAATTATTCTTTAATTATCTATATAAAGCTAAACCACAGATAAGTATAAAGTCATATTATAATCTGATAAGCAAATAGTGGGATATTTTTATGGGTCATGTTAATTAAATTAACTAGTTATAGTTATACCTATCTAGCTGTAATTTTACTGTAAGATTAGATAATAAAAACATCTAAAAATATAATTCTCAGCAAAAAAGTGCTATCTTCTTCTTAGATGCCAAAGTTAATCTACACTGAAGTTAAAAAAGCAAATTAAATACTGTTAAAATATATAGATATTAACAAAAATATTGCTATATATTGAAGCAATGCCTGAACACAGATAATTTAGCAATATTATCAATACTTAGATACAAATAAACTTTGCTTATTAAAACAGATAACTCAATGTAAAATTTATTACTATTGTTTTAAATGCCATGTTGGTAGTGTGTCCACCTACCACTGGGTAGTAAGTGTCTATTTTGTGCTCTTATACAAGATGGGGTGCCAGTCCTGGACTTCTATCATTGTAAAATGAATTAAAAATGCCTAAAACCAATATCTGGAAGAGATAGCCCAAAAACATGCATAATATGACCAAAGGATAGAAAAATCTTTATATAGTTCAACATTTAGTTTCAAAGTGATCATTAGATTGATTTTCATTGCATTTACTATCATCAACATTTCTGTAAAGCATCTTAGTAGTTATTTTATTAATAGGTTAGCCTAATTTAGTGAAATTTAATTTACTTTAATATTAATAGATTTGCTAAGCATCACTTTTAAAAAAATTATCCTAAAAGCACATATCCATTAGAAAGTTTCAAAAAACTTTAATAAAATAAATGGCAAACCTGCAGCAAGCCCATTGTAATGGTTGGAAGTCCCAAGGAGTCACTCGCCATGACAAAAAATCAGATATTCTATTGGAATGCTATCTGTCAAGAGAGTGTTTGTAACTCTTCTGTTTCTGGAGAAGTTATATAAAAATTTATACCCAAAAACAAATGCACCAAACCACTAAAATGAGAGAGAATAATAATTTTATTAAAACTATATTACCTTATGTGATTTGAGACCTCCTTAAGTAGGGCACTGGAAAGTCCTAACAACAACTTCAAAAAATAATTTTATATATAGATTTATTAGTCAAGTTGACCAACAAAGATGTTGGTGTGGCATGTAGGACTATAAGAAAATTGGGGGGCCATTTTCCAGTTGCTGATTATGGAGAAAAATATGACCAATAGATTAAACTTATTGTCAAAAGTTGTGTTGTACTCAAGTAAGCCTGACCTCACGCTATTGATTAAAGTTATATTTATCTTAATGGTTAATATAGTAATCATAAAAAGTCTCAGATCTAAGTTTCCAAATAAAATGCATTACCCTATTGGTAATCAATTAACTAGTATAACCTAAGGTTGTAGATAAAACGCTGGAAGCACCATCATGCAGACCCTTAGAACCAACTTGGGTATACTTGAACCTCACCCAAAGTTGGTATAAGGTATACTTTAGATAAGGTAGGGCAGCCAACTTAATCCCTTTAGCCTTCTTGTTCTTAAAATTAGTACCACAAATTATGTCTTTGGACATGACTTACTCTATGGCTTATGAGGCACCACCCCTCCTCCAGGGAGCTCAGCCAAGGAAGTTTCTTGTGAAAAGACAAGTTTCATGGTGGCTACTTTAGATGTTTCCTTTTGGCCTGAACCATTGGTAAAGCGCTTATGGAATATATCTTGAAGTTTCTTCAAATGAGCACAATCATAGACTGGAACCCAGCTAATCTTTACCATTAGAGCATTTACATGATACTAGGTATTCTGGACTTCTTCTTACATGACAGAAAGCCAAATTCTCCTCCATTCCCCACTCAGGTGCCCAATCTATAAGATATGACTCAGGAGTCTCAGGAGGGAATCCTCAAACTGAATACAATTTCATGAAACGTTGAAAAGATTCAGGGAATTTAGCAGAAGGCCCAACTGGTAGGAGGCATGACATATCTTTCTAACAATGCAGTAATGTCATATCCTCTTTAAATCCAGTTTTTTGAGCGTCTGCCTGATAGAAAGTTTCTTAGCATCAAGCATAACAAGTTACACTCTTTATATTCATACCTGTCATAGACGTGGTTAAGAATGGTTAAATTGGGACAATTGGGGTGCATGAACACCCAATGGAGAGCCCAGAATGCCAGGAGCACAGCGGTCTGAGTAACCAGTAATAGCTTGGTTCTAGTGTGGTAGCGAGGAAAGCAAATGATCAAAAAAGTACCTAAGGTTCTCAAGGAAAACCAAACTGTTGCAATGGGGGCAACCACAGGTCTTGTGGGGGCAATCTTCAAGGTTGGGGAGGTTGTAACAATTGCAATCACACATTAATCCCATAAGGTTGGGAATTATGAGATTCATGGGTGTCAATAGTTACAATTCTGTTATTTTTAGTAGGATTTTCCTATTTGGGTCAATAATGGAATAAAATTTAAATAAATTGTTTCATTTGATTGGTTGTTTGTTCTGAGGTTCCCCTCTGTTTCTCCGCCAAGTTGCCTGAATGCCATCAATTTTGGAGTCTTTTGCACCCCTCATTACCCACAATTTTTCTAGCCCTTTTTGGAAGTATTTTAAAGTGAGTTCAAGCCCCAATGGGCCCTCATTTTGGAATTCTATTTCAACTTCAAGTTCACTTCTTCCAATAAAGGCTGCTTTTTGCTAATCTGTTTTATTTTAATTAAATTTATTTAATGCGAGTTGTTGGCCAGCAGATGGCGGCGCTTCAGGGAAAGGGGGTGGATGCACTGGGATCCTTTTGGGGAGGTCTTGCCCTGGCTAGTATGGAGCCAGAGTGGCCCGAGGTGACAGAGGCTGGTTAGCCGCACCTCAGCCCATTGACCCCGTGAGCGGATAGAGGTTTTGGGAGGGACCTCTGCCTGGGGTCCAAGGCAACAGAGGCTGGTGCACCGCACCTTGGCACAGCGTGCCCAGCAAGGCTGTCCATTTGGACAGGACCAATTGGAGTTGGTATGGCCACATATGGGGGTGATTGGTGTAGGGCCAGTGGCAGACTGGGCCTTGGTAGCCCAGTCTTGACATAATTCCAAAGTCACCTTACCTTGGCGGGCTGTGCTTTCAGGCAGCCTGTAAGATGGCCGCGGTCAATGTCCCAAGCATCGCTGCATGCCATCAGTCCCTATTGTTGGTTTGTGGGGCCTTCCAAAGAAGGGGATGAGGAGCTTGGGGGTGGGATGGACTGCTGGAAGTTGATGGCCTCTTGTGCCTGCCAGGAGACCTCCAGAGAACCCGTTGATTTGATTTGGGGGCTCTGGATTTTTGGTTGATACCCCAAGTTGCTCACAAAAAGGTCCCCTGTTAAAAAAGTTGTTAGTTGCTACACGCCTGCCTTGCCAGTTCATTCTGAGTCCTCCAGTATTTCTTTTTTAGAAAAGGGTAGTGTAACAATCAAAATCATACATGAATCCCAATAGGGTGGGAATTATGAGATTCATGGGTGTCAATAGTTGCAATTCCATTATTCTGAGTAGGATTTTCCTATTTGGATCAACAATGGAATAAAATTTATATAAATCGTTTTGTTTAATTGGTTGTTTGTTCTGAGGTTCCCCTCTGTTTCTCCGCTGAGTTTCCTGGATGCCATCAATTCTGGAGGCTTTTGCGCCCCTCATTACCCACAATTCTTCTAGCCTTTTTTAGAATGTATTTCAAAGTGAGTTCAAGCCCCAATGGGCCCTCACTTTGGAATTCTATTCCAACTTTGAGTTCACTTCTTCCAATAAATGCTGCTTTTTTCTAATTTATTTTATTTAAATTAACTTTATTTAATGTGAGTTGTTGGCCAGCAGATGGCGGCGCTTCAGGGAAAGGGGTGGATGCACTGGGCTCCTTTTGAGGGGGTCTTGCCTTGGCTGGCAGGGAGCCAGAGTGGCCCAATGCAACAGAGGCAGTTAGCTGCACCTCAGCCCATTGACCCCATGAGCGGAAAGAGGTTTTGGGGGTACCTCTGCCTGGGGTCTGAGGCAACAGAGGCCAGTGTACCACACCTCAGCATGGTGTGCTCAGCAAGGCTGTCCATTTGGACAGGACCATTCAGAGTTGGTATGGCCACATATGGGGTGAGTGGTGTAGGGATGGTGGTGGACTGTGTCAGGGTAAATCCTGACATTAGTGGAATTCCTAAGATTATAGATATTGTCAGTCAGATCAATATGATATGTGATGAAGTTAGATCAAATAATTGCATATCAAATTAATGATTGTAGTGAAAATATTTGATTGTTCGTTTAAATTACTTTATTTGCAATAGTATTCAGTCAATTAATCGCACCAAAACGAATTTATGATGAGACTGAGATGATTCCCACTGCCTTTCAAAATCACATGCAAGTTGCAATCCCATAAGCTCCAGAGAAGAATAGTGCAATGTTTAAAATCAATTAAGCTTAGGTAAGTCCAGGAAGTTGGATGGTATATAAAACCAAGGCATTCATTTGGTTAATCTTTGCGGTCAATAAAATTATTATTTATAATGAAAACACTATTAAGTTTATTTACTAAAGTGTTATCATTACCGATCTACCACCCCAGCCAACAAGAAACGCCCTTCCAACTTTCTCCTTTTAAAGCCATGTCTTTAAGCAACTCACATACCAGCTTACCCACCATTCCTTATACCTGGACACCTCTTGTGTCCTTGTCATACTGGGCTAAACCCCTTGGTTATGCTAACTCATGGTTAGCTACCCCCAACCAGGTCAGTAGTACACCAGTTCCTGACAATTTGACCACCACTATTTACAATAAATATCCCAACACGTTTTTATTATTTGGGGCTTTGATATATGCCTTGTTGATAGAAAGAAGTTACTAATTGCTGGTGCGGATGTTTTCCCCAGTAAAAAAAAGATAAAAGAACTTATAAAGGAGCAGTAGGACCCAGTCAAGTGCAGACAGTTAGTGTGGCCAACCATACACCTATGACTTACCCTAAAGTTCCCTTGCAAAAGAAATTATCTTTAGCTGAAGTGAAAGAAGGTCTTACGTTGTTGGGGGCATATTTTAAAGCTTATCCTGAGACCTATTCAGATGATGCACGGAAAATTATGGAAGTGGGTTCACAACTCACTGGTGATGCGCTAAGTTGGTATATAAGCAACCTAGAAGAGAATGATAATGTGTGCACTAAATATGAGGAATTCAAAAGTCAATTGTTAGCAGCAGCAACCCACACTAATACTAGATTAGAGTCAAGGATAGCCTTGAATTTTCAGCAGGAAGGGAAAATTGTTGAGGTATATATAAAGATGTTCCTGGATATCTTTCAGAAGACAGAGTTAGATGAAGAAATGGGAGCACTTTACTTTGGATAAGGGTTAGGAAGCCGCTTAACAGAATTAATCAGACATCATCCCACCACGCTGCATTAAAAAAGTTATTGATATAACACAGAATCTAATGGTGAGTGTTGGCGGACCAGAAGAATGCTGTATTCAAGGGAATTACAAGAAAAGGAACCCCCAGACCATCGTTTCCTCATTAAAGAATGATACTCAGTCTTATCCATTATTAAGTGTGAACTTACATGTTGGAAAGAAGTGTTTGAAAACTATGGCTTTGCTGGACAGTGGGGCCTCACGGAACTTCATCTCAGAGCATGCAGTGAAAATGCTGGGCTTACATGCAAAGAAACCTTTGATGAAAGTAACCTTGGGAAATGATGAACGGTCTTTATCTTACCGCTGCTCACGTCACATTGACTTTAAGTTTGGGGTAAGTAAAATGAAAGTTGAGTTCTGGGTCCTGCGTAGTTCACCCCATCCTGTAATTCTCGAGTATCCTTAGTGGACACAGGTTGAACTCCAGCACAATTATGGACGGAACTCTATCACAATTAAGCTAAAGGATAAACTCCTTGAGTGTTTGTTAGAAGAGCATAAAGGTTTGGACATGTCCGCAACTGTAAATCAGGTTGGTCCATTGGAGCCTTGCAGAGGAAAGATCCCTGAGTATCTCTCAAAATGGGCTTCACTTTTGGAGAGGAGGAGGCTAAGCAACTACCAGATCATGGATCCTTTAATCACGCGATTGATTTACTGGAAGGGAAGCAGCCCACCCATGGACCTATTTATAGTTGCAATAAGAGGGAACAAATTTCCCTGAGAGAATATGTGGATATAATGCTTGAGAAGGGGTTCATACGGGTTTCCCGCTCTCTCTGTTAATCACCCTTGTTGTTTGTTAGTAAGAAGGATGGTGGACTACGGCCATGTATAAACTACCAGAAGCTCAATAATATAACCATAAAGAACCGGTATCCCTTACCTGATGCTGAACACTTGAGTGACCAATTGTCTGGAGCTAGAATCTTTTCCAAAGTTGACTTGAGGGATGCATTCAACCAGATACGGATAAAAGAAGGTGATGAGTGGAAAACAGCGTTTAAGACACGATTTGGGCTATTTGAGTATCTGGTGATGCCATTTGGGTTGTGCAATGCACCTAGTACATTTCAACAAATGATTAATACGGTGCTGGGTGGCTATCTGGACCACTTCTGCGTAGCCTACCTTGATGACATTTTGATCTACAGTAAGACGCAGAAGGGACACTTACTGCACTTGAATTTGGTCTTTGAACAACTTGGAAGGTGCAACTTGCATGTGAAGCTATCAAAATGTGAGTTTGCACAGGAGGAAGTTGAATTTCTTGGTTATGTTGTGGGCAGGAATGAGTTCACCATGGCACCTAGCAAAGTGGATGCCATCACATCTTGGCCTACACCTAATAGCCGGAAGGATGTTTGTAGTTTCTTAGGCTTGGCAAATTTTTGTAGGAATTTTATCAAAGACTTTTCTTCTATTGCGTTACCCTTAACACGGCTTACATCAGAAAGTGTTCCATATAAATGGTCTCAGGCAGTGGAAAAATCTTTTTCTGACTTGAAGGCTGCCTTTTGTTTATACACCTGTGTTGGCAATGCCCAATAATAAAAAGCCCTTTGTAGTTGAGACTGATGCTTCAGGATATGCTCTTGGGGGGTTTTGTTGCAGGAGGGGGATGATAGTAGGCTGCATCCTGTAGCCTACTATTCCAAAAAGTTTATCATCGCTGAATGTAACTATCCTATATATGACAAGGAAATGTTGGCTGTTGTTCAATGTCTCAAACACTGGCGCCGGTACCTGTGTGGGGCAAAGTACCCAGTGAAAGTTTTTGACAGACCATAAAAACTTGACTTACTTTTTCATCCCACGGCAATTAAACCAGCATCAGGCACGATGGGCACTTACTCTGGCGGATTATGACTTAGACATCGGTTACAAACCTGGAAAATTAATTTGGTTCCAGATTCCTTAAGACGGCGTCCTGACATGATCCCTGAAGAGGGGGAAATTACCAAGCTTAATACACAGGTGCTTCTGAAGAACAAGGATCCCGCTGCATTAATATCTCATCTTGTGCTAGTGGGCCGTGGAGATGAGATTTTGGATGTTCAAAATGATGATGCTTTCTTGGTTCCCACTCTGGTTCCTCCACACAGACCCTTTCCTTCACACCTGCTCCATAGCAGGGGAAACCCCCTCAAATTAATGCACCAACCCCCCATACCTGGCAGTCCCGCTGGCAACAGGGGTAACTTGAGTACCCTGGGGTGCCCAATTTTTATTCCTCTTAGTTATTCTCTTAGTTTCACATATATTCGGTAATGTCTGTCCCCTGGTCAGCTTACCTCAGTTAAATAAAAATGATGATGCTTTCTGTCAGAATGTGAAGAATGATCTCATTCAAAACTTAGACAATGTGTGGTACAAAAAGGGTTACTCGTTAAAGGGTCAGTTAGTATTCTGGAAAGGTTGTTTTTATGTTCCAGAAGGACCTTTAAGATTGGATGTTATGCGCGAGCACCACGATGTAGGCATGGCAGGACACCCTGGGAAGAATAAAATGATCCAACTGATTCAAAGAGCTTACCGATGGCCTGGTCTTAGAGGGGATGTCTTAAAATATGTGGCAGGTTGTGAGGTCTGTGGGCGCACCAAGGTTCATAGAGGACTTCCTGAAGGACAATTACAGCCATTATCAATCGCACATCAGCCATGTGAGTCAATATCCATGGATTTTATAGTAGAGATACCCCGTTACCAAGGATTCAATGCAGTGTTGGTGGTAGATAGATTTACTAAAATGGCTTATTTTATCCCAACTACTACCAATGTCACGGCTAAAGAGATAGCTCATCTGTTTTTGGAAATGTATTCCTGCATCATGGTACTCCCAAGGAGGTGATCTCAGACAGAGGGCCTCAATTCACATCAAATTTTTGGAAACAGCTACTTGTAGACCTTGAAAGAAAAAGAGATGTTTATCCACTGAATACCATCTGCAGACTGATGGACAGACTGAGAGAGTTAATCAGGTGCTGAAGCAGTACCTGAGATGCTATGTTAATGCAGAACAGGACAACTGGGTTGAGTTGTTGCCTATGGCCCAGTTCTGTTATAACACTCTAGATCACTCTTCAACTGGAATGTCTTTGTTCAAATCTAACTATGGGTATGTTGTGAACTGGGAACCATTACCATCTGTTGAAGCGGATAACCCCCCTGGGAGGGAATTTTTATGCTACATTCATCAAACTCATGCACTTTTCTTGGCTAATCTGAACCGAGCAGTACATACTTACAAAGACTTTGCAGATAAGAAGCGTGTGCCTGATAAGGTGTTGGAAGTAGGTAGCCAAGTTTACCTGGATGCTCGAAATATTCCTTTGGATGTACCATGTCAGAAATTTGCCCATCGGCGCATAGGGCCATACAAGGTCATAGAGGTTATAGGAAAGGTGGCTTACCATCTTGAATTGCCTGAAGGTTGGATAATTCACAATGTATTCCATCGTTCCCTCTTGCACAAAAAAGAAGGAATCTCTCTACCACACCAGAAAGTCAAAGAGCTAGCACCACCACTGATTAAAGGTCCCTGTCCTGAGTATGAGGTGGAGGCTATTAAAGGGAGAATAACACACCATGGTAAAGTGCAATATCTGGTTAAGTGGGCTGGATATCCTGCAGAAGAGAGCACTTGGGAGCCTGAGGAGAACTTAAATAATGCAGGCAAGCTATTAAATAAATGGAAGAAGAAGGCCTCGCAGGTAGCTTCAGCTTTGGTGGGGGATAATGTCAGGACAAATCCTGACATTAGTGGAATTCCTAAGATTATAGATATTGTCAGTCAGATTGATATGATATGTGATGAAGTTAGATCTAATAATTGCATATCAAATTAATGATTGTAGTGAAAATATTTGATTGTTCATTTAAATTACTTTATTTACAATAGTATTCAGTCAATTAATCGCACCAAAACGAATTTATGATGAGACTGAGATGATTCCCACTACCTTTCAAAATCACATGCAAGTTGCAATCCCATAAGCTCCATAGAAGAATAGTGCACTGTTTAAAATCAATTGAGCTTTGGTAAGTGTAACAATTAAAAACATCCCAGTTTTTGATCGACATCTTGCCTTAGCAATGAGTGCCAAATGTTTGTCTGATATGAGGTTCCCTAAGGGTAAGTGCTTTGATTTGTCATATTTGCTAATTCAACATTGGATTTTTGGAAAATTCGAAAAGTGAGAAAAGATGACCCAGGTAAGCAAGGATTTGACCCCAAAATTAGCCTTGTTTTATTTATTATCAAAAATAAACTCGCAGGCAAATTCAATCCTGATGACTTAGAGCACCACAAATGAGACATAAAAAACCAGGGTATTTGGCGGAATCTAGGTTCTTGATGCCAAATCCCATTATTTTTTTTAGGATACAAATATTTATCTCTTCGCGGGATACCAGGTAAGACAAGGAAAGGGTGGCCCCAAGGCCACCAGAGAATCCCACATGAGAGTGGGAAATGAGGAAAAATTCTGAACTGAGTTCAGAATCACGTGGGCTCAACCTTTTAAGGTCGCCCTTCCAGGGAGGGGCACAGCCCAGTGCTGGACCCAACATAAACCTCAAAAAACCTCAAAAAGTGTTTTGACTCAAGATTCAGATTTCTGAATCTCAAGTTGAAATGTAATGATTGGTTTAACCTGACCATTACAGTAAGTCCAGGAAGTTGGATGGTATATAAAACCAAGGCATTATTTAGCTAATCTTTGCGGTCAATAAAATTATTATTTAGAATGCAAACACAATTAAGTTTATTTATTAAAGTGTTATCATTACCGATCTACCACCCCAGACTACAAGAAACTCCCTTTCAACTTTCTCCTTTTAAAGCCATGTCTACAAGCAACTCCCATACCAGCTTACCCACTATTCCTTATACCTGGACACCTCTAGTGTCCTTTTAATACTGGGATGAACCCCTTGGTTATGCTAACTCATGGTTAGCTACCCCCAACCAGGTCAGTAGTACACCAGTTCCTGACACTTATGACTTATTTGGGTATCAAATTCAACCAGAAATTGTATGCTGATGAGAAGGTCATCTTCTTCATTCTCTAGCACAGTTGCTGAGGCAGTCACTACCAAAGATCCAAATTGAAGCACCAGGGATTTCTAGGCGCCCAAAGAGTGAGCTTGATGCAACCCTCAGTACCATAAATATACAGTGTGGTTCTGGTTTGGAGTGACTTTTCTCCATATTAACTAGTAAAGAAGATATGATGTTAACTGGATACTCAGTATTGACTATGGCTAAAATCTTCACTTTATGAATTACTGCTTCTGCTCAAGTGACTTTGGTACTAAAATGAGGGATTGAGTAAATTAAATTTCCTGGAGGGTGAGGTCCAGAAAGGCAGAGTAAGAAGAAGCTAAATCTTTGTTTGAGATCAGCAAGTCTGGCGCCTTCAATTCTTCAAGCTTGGATAGAACGTAACATTCAGCGTGTGGAGTTGCATTAGATTGATACTGAGGCGTGGCATTGTCAGAAGAGGGTGCCTAATGCTCTAGGCTGACTCCGCTTTTCCTGACTAATCAGCTTGCTTTTTACAACAGCAGCTTTATTGATGGCCAAACTTTCCGCAATAGGCGCAAGGGTCACAATGGTTTGGATCTCTAAATCTTCTAACTGCATAAATTTGAGGTTGGTTTCCATTATTGGATGGTTGGCGTACTTCTGGTTCAATCAATTCTATTATAGATTCCTTGGTATTAAGACTAGACCTATACAACTTCTTGGCATTCTGGAAATAGAGCACAAGGTTGGTACTGTGCTGGTATGCTGAAAGAACAGCGGCAATAACATCATCTAGGCTAGCTCAGTCACAAGATGCAAGGGCCTGAGCCTCATGATAAAATATTTTGGCAAATTTGATGTTGGTTTCCCGGCATCTGGGGAAGATCTGCATAAAGGCCTGTTTACATTTATAAAGTTAAAGATTAATCTTTTAATCTTTAAATAAAAGCATCGCGCCACTACCACCATAATCCCACACCACCCTGCCATAGCCCAAAAATCCCCAATGCTTGCATTGCAGCATTTTTAGAGCATTTCTTTTGGGCTCATAAGGATAATGGTTGCCAAATTTGTCCCCTTTGTTTTGGGTTCAACCTTTATAAAATATCCTGCCCCAAGCCACTTCCTCTGATGCAGCTTCTGTACGCTTGTCAGCAGCATGGGAATGGGGTGTTTTGTTTCCCTATTTCACCCCCACACGAGCCCATGGGGCCAGAGTGGGAAAACTGCCCCCACCAAAACCTCCAGCCACATTTAACAACTCAAATTTACCCCAGCCAATCAGAGTCAGGATTGGACCACCATTCACACCAAGCATCCACCCATTCACCTACCACACCCACCTAGTTTTGGCCTCCACTTTTCTTGTGAACCAAAAACTTAAGATCTATTGGATGAAGTTGAGGAATCAGGTCAATTTATCAAAAATGAAAAACCCAGTGTAAGAATTATGAATGATTATGAATGGGTTGAATTTTATAATTTAGATTTTTAAAATACCCTCTCACCCAAACAATTTGTCCCTAAACCCAATGTCATCCCCTACCAAAGTGAACATTAGCTTGCATTAGCATCTGTGGTCTCACCTCATTACCTTCACTTCTGAAAAGCAGTGGCACAATCAGTTGATAAATTCCATCAAGCACTGAGTACAATTGACTTCCCCCTGATTTCCCTGAATCAGCACATGAGGAAGTCACCGAATTGGCCATGAAGCCAATAACGTGGTCATGCATTTTGAGGAACTAGCAGCATTCAACTTATCTTCAAAAATTACCCAGCAAACTATAGCCAGTTTGGCCCAACTCCTGGATGCCCACCTTCAAGCTGAACATCATGTTGTGGAACTAGTTGAGGATGTCTTCCAGGCTGACCTTGAGGTAAGTAACCTATATTTCACCCTTCTCCAACCCCACCATGCTGATGCCTCAACACCCTTGCTCTCAGATTTTGTCCTCCACTACAACCATTGTGATTCTATTATGAACAATAAGCCTATAGAAGAGCTGCCTGACTCTCACTCCCCCTCTTCCATGGTAAGTTTGCGGTATTCTGCTCCCTGCCTGGTTGGAGGTTTTATTTTCTTTTGTTTTGTCTCCCATTTGTTTTGGGCTTTATTGCTTTTTAATTGGTTATGTCTGTCCCCTAGTTGGCATACCTCAAATAAAATTTATAATTGAAAATTTAAAATTTGGTAAAATCATCCTTTAGAGCCGTCCAGTTAGTACATTTCCTAAAGTATGACATCTTGATTTCTCAAGCTCTTTTATCCATACAGATTTAAATGAATTGGCATTTCTGATGATCCATAGCCTGTTCCATTGCACCTTTGTACAGAAAAAGGTAAGACTGAATGGTTTCAGTCCTGGGCACATACTTCTTTTTGAAGCTGAATCTAAAGTTTCCAACTGGTTCAGAGAGCACACAGAAGGCTGGAGAAGTTGATTGCTATATACAAAGTGGGTTCTGTGGCTCTTAAATCAGTATTAACTATAGCCTTATCAAATTAGTGACGAAATTCATCCATATCTTCCTGGAGAGTAGTGTAGCAATCATTGACATGTGTAGTGGGGCCCTAGTGTTTAAATTGACGGACCCATTCAATATTGGTAATTGAAGGGCCAATTAAGTGGAAAGAGAATCTTAATTTAGCTTCATTAGTTTGAAGCTTGGAAAACATCACTTTTAGTTGACAATCCACTTGGGCCTGAGAGTAACTAGTTTTTCACACTTTGCAGTCAACTTTGCATAATTGTATTATAAGGATATATAGGTCAGTTCTTATTAAGATGATCCCCTTCGTTGGTCATCTTGGTCCTTAGGCCATCAGAAGTAGTTTTCTCTCAAGAGCCTTTATTTTGATTTTCGTGGTTCTCATTGAAGGAAGGCCCAACTGGGGGAGAGGATCCATGGGGACCATGGGGACCTTTAGGTCCAGGGGTCCTTGCCTTCTTTTCTTCCCACTAGGGCCAGTTTCTCCAGGAGGCCTCTTTTGGATAATAACTTCTTTAATTGGCGGCATGGCGATTTATTTGTTCAACTTCTAGATCCAACTGGCCATGGTGGTAATTCAGGAATCAGTGCTTTGGCAACTTTTGTCAATGAAGTTGATGAAAGTAGACAAAGAACGTTCCACTCATTGGTCTGTATCAGCGGCTGCATGGATCATCCTCTGAGAAAGTTCACCTTTCAGGAATTGAATAACTCCAGTGTCTTTTTGGATAGGTGATGTTGAATTTCATTGATTTCTTGGCAGTTTTCCAAGATAGCCTCATGGTTTTCTTATCCAAAATTTTACTTGGCTTCACACAATTCAAGGAGCTGGCATGAATTTGATAAGACATCACAAGTTGAGGTTAGATCTCCAAGTGATGTAGCCCAATTATCTGAATTTGATGGTATAAAATGGGTTGTAAAATCAACTGAAGGTAAGATAGCGTTCAAGCTAGTCATACTTGGTGCCAGAAAGGTCAGGTGAGGAATATAGATGTGTCAGGTTGCTATGAATCTGGGCGGTGCGGCTATGACTGATCTACCACCAGGGGTTATAGATCCAGACAGTAATGCGGTGATAATGTTGGTGGCATTAGCAGCCTAAATCTGATAAAGCAAATCATCTGGGGCGAAGATAGTCAGGTTCATGGTTGCATTGAGTTCAAGCTCTTGAGTGTGAGGTAGAGGAGTATCTGGATTATTGATAACGACCCACCAGATCAGGCTCATGTTTTCCTCCATGTTAGGAGGGCTGTCGTTGCTGAAATTATTCATATAGAAGATAGAAAATCACCAGGTAGCATCAGAAGGACCTGGCAAGGAGAACTAGTTTTGGGGTTCGTTGATTTCTTTAAAGGTTGGGACCTTCAAAGGATACTCAATTAATACTCAAATGTAGCTCCAGTGGGACTCTCTTAAGGCTGCTGTGCTCCTAAGGCAATCTCTCAATGAAAATATGTAGTCAATGAAACTCTGTTCACTTTGAACAGGCAGAATCTCTGTATAAACAGGTAGGAAAAGCTCTAGTAAAAAAATAAGCAATAGTGAAGATATCACTACAGATCAGAAATTGGGGATATTTATAGGGCCATGCAAGACTCAGGATCACTTAGGTAGATTTTGTGAGAGAATATGGGATTGAGTAAGGTAAGGAGATCTCCTGATTGGCGCAACAGAATGCAAAGGCCTTTGTTGTACTCATTCCTTCTGGGTCATGACAGCAGTTTCCAGTGACCTTTAGTAGGAAAATTTTTTGCCAAGTGAATCAGCGCCTTTTTCAGGTATATCAGTGGATTCAGGAAAGGTTTTGGATTCCAAACGCTCTTTTGGGAGCTCATTATCCTTATTGATTTTAATATCTCTCAAATTGGCTTAGCTCCACAGGTCATATTGTGAATCAGTACACATTTGATTCTCACCCATATCAGCGCAATTTCCATTATACTCAAAACAACCCTAAAAATAAACTCATTAAAGTGGATAAATCTACATATCTTTTTAAAAATCAAACAACTTTGTATAGACTTTAGAATTACAAGAGCTCGCTACCATGGTTCTCATTGATGGTCCCCAAAAGGGGACTCAATCAGAAGTCAACATATTTGGAAATAACTTACCTAGTAAGTCAAAAATAAGCTAAAAGTCTAGGATTAAAGGCAAAAATGGGGATCAAACCTGACACTCCATATCAAACTTGATAATGTGAAATTAGAAATTAAGAATTTGTAAAAACAGCCCAAGTATAGCTTGGAAACATTAGCTGATACTCTCAAGGCGAAAGTGGGAATGGAATCATTAAACTAACAAATTTGAGATCAGAAATTGTTCCCCACTATTACAATTCAACTAAGTAGCCTCCCTTCTCCATTCAAGTTTAAACCCCAAAATCTTATCTTAGGGAAGATGTTAGGTTATTGGTTTAAATTTTTATAGTAAAAAACTATATTCCTAAAAGTTCTGGTTTTGCTATTTATTTTGCAACTTTATAAGTAGCCACGAGGTTGGTGTTTCAAAAGTGGACAACATACTGAGGGTCACAGTTAATGGCCTCATTGAGAGAGGAACCCTTAAATGCTAGTAAAAACCTAACTGCTGGAATCATCAACATTACAATGAAAAGAACTTCTTCCCAATCTCCCTCACCTAATACTGATGGTGCGCAGCTGAGTAGTCTGTGCCTACTGTTGTGGCTCCTGAAGTTACAACATTCATAGGCCAATTTTCTCTTGACACGTTGTCATCCTAATAATATTGGGTCAGATTGCAGTCAGACAATTCTAGCCAGATTGGACCTGCACCTGATGGAAAGCGTTAACCAAACAAAGTTTTGATAAAAACTCCAACTTTGAAATAACCAGAAAAATTGCTGCCTTCAAAGGTAAGTGATAAGAATTAGGGACTGTCACATTGTTCAAGTGTCCATAATCCACGCATGGTCTAGGAGTACCATCATGCTTTTGGGAAACACAACATTCAAGGACACAGGGGAGGTTTAATTAAACATCCAACCCTTCTTTACCATGTCATAAATCCATGTATTTAACGCCTGGTCCTCTCCAGCTATGTATGGATACAGGTGATAGTTAATCTTAATGAGATCCACCGTCAACTGATAACAAAGAACAATTTCTGAGTAATTTGGCAGCCTATTAGCACCATCTACGTCAAAAACTGACTTAAAGGGATCAAGGACAAGGGCCAAGGTAAGCAGCTCAGGGACAATATTTGAAAAAAAGTATTTTACAAATGCCACCAGAGTAATGCCTGTTGCCAAAGTAAGAAGAAGGGGAATGTTAAATGATTGAGCATT